>VYZP01007741.1:0-23402 GCA_013400635.1 Hypocryptadius cinnamomeus | reverse complement strand
AAAGGAAAGCACAGAAATCATGGTGCCATCTTCTTTCCAGGAAGAGGAAAGCACAGAAATCATGGTGCCACCTCCTTTCCAGGGAAAGGAAAGCACAGAAATCATGGTGCCATCTCCTTTCCAGGGAAAGGAAAGCACAGAAATCCTGGTGCCACCTTCTTTCCAGGGAAAGGAAAGCACAGAAATCCTGGTGCCATCTCCTTTCCAGGGAACTCCCAAGATCAGAACTCCCTTCCACAGAGCACTTATGATCTCTGTGGAAGAAAGGGCTTCACCATAAAACAGAGCATGACATTGAAACAGGGGTTTTAAAGAGATCTGAGGAGGTCAAGATCTAATCCTGGCAGGTTAGGCAGTGTCACTAAGTGGAAGTGGCTGTGGCAGAGGTGGTTCCTCCCCTGCCTGTCCCCACAGTGTCAGGGCAGCTGAGGGATGCCTGGCTCCCGTGGCTCTTTCCAGCAATGACATCTCTGTACACTGGGTGAGGTGTCAGGCCATGAGCAATTGGTGAGGGAAGGCCATAAATCCACGGCTGACTCGTGAGCTGATTGCAGTTATCCTGACCATAATTCTCCAGCAGTTGTCTCAGCTGTAGTTAGAAATATTCCAGTGAATGTTGCAGTCTGCAGCAGGGCTGTGTTTTGTTCCATCAGTGGAGAGGCTCAGAGCTTCATTTGCAGGAAGGTGAGAGTCAAATAAATTTTCTCCATTTCTGGAAGTTCTGCTTAAAAATTATCAGTTGCTCTACAGAATTTTCAGAGCAGCACTTCAAGTTAGAATTGGTATTGCAGTGTCTACGTGCACTGCAGTTTAGCCCTGAGCCAAAATACAATTCAGTGATTTAGTGCATTAGATTCTGGGAAAAGAAATTCAATTTTAACTTTCTAAAATGAATTTTCCCCTTGTGAATAGTTCTTCCTATGTGGTTAGTAAACATATTTTGTGGAAGTGTTAACTTCCTCTTGTTGATTTTGTATTTTTAAATCTATTTACTAATTTAATATGTGACTGTTTGTAGGTCTGGGGGAAGCAGATGAAACTCTTTTGCCAGAACATGCAGGTCTGTGAAAGCTGTTTTACTGAAATTTTTAGGGAAGGGAGAAGAAGGTACTGTTTTTCTTAAAAAAAAAAAGTGAACTTCAGAAATAACCTTTTCTGTATAATTTTTAAGAAGGAATATGCAAGAAGAAGAAAAAAAATTATGAAAACTGTTTATTTGTTTATATTCCCCCCTGTACTCGTGGGTTCAGTGTAAAGACCAGTTTTGAAGCATTAGAATTATCTTTATTTTTCATTTGTGTGTGAGTTTTTGTGTACTCTTAGTGCCTCTACATTTGATTCTGGTATCATTTACAGACAGATGACAATGAATACATGTTACATTTGACTAGTTTTTTTAAGCTGTTGCTTCAATTTTTGAGGTTTTTTTGGCAGTGGTTTTAGCAGAATTTGAGCAATGGTCAATACATCCATTTGGTCTTCGTGTTGCTTCAATTTGTGTTTGTGTTTTTGGTTTGGTGGTGTTTTTTTCCCCTCCATGGTTTAACATAATTTGAACAATGGTCAACCCATCCATTAGGACTTTGTGGGCATTGCAGAAAAGAGTGGCAGCATTTCAGCCCAATATTACATGGGAAAACATGGAAAACCGCAATGACTTTGGGAATGTTTCTCATGGCTGGGGACAGGGCACCATTTCTTTGTGGGACTCCTGCTCTGCTTTTGGTCCCACTATTGGATGCCATCCTGCCAGTGGTGGTTGTTAGCTGGTTGCTGTTTATGCCTCATGCATAAAATGGTGTTTCTAGAGTAGAAATATAAAATTATATGAAGCTAATGAGCTGTAAAGAAATGTAATGTTTACTGTCTGCTTCTTGCTTTCTGCAAGACCCTGTTGACTATCAATTAAAGAAAAGCAGGAAGGGTTGTAAGACCCAGAGATGTCTATAGAATTGGATTGCATTGTATTGGTGGAAAGCTATTACTTATGTTTTAATATATGTTTGCATGCTTGTGTTTCTTTTTTGTTAATAATAACCCAGCTGCATTATTGAATTGAAGAACCTTCTATCAAAAAACTTATCAGAGTCCTAACATCAAATGTAGAGCAGTCTCAAACTGGTGGCTTGGGAGCTGCACCTCTGTTAGCAGCAGATAAACCTCATTTACAATAATTTACATTATTGTAAAATCCATACCAAGGAGCAATCACTGCTTGGTTCTGCAGTCACAGACAGCAAAGCTGTACCACAGGAACAAATCACTGCCCAACTCCCAGGGCTTTAGGGCATTTTGCTCTACACAGGGGAGTTTTACAGCATCCAGAAAATGAAAAATGGCATTCTGAGGAGATGTGGTGCGCTGTAGTGGCAGAGAGGTTTGTGTCTCACCCAGGATTTTCCAAGTCCACGAGTTTCCTCCCTGTCTTCCTGTGATTAAGGAAAGCTTTGTTGTCAAGATGGGGGTGCAGGTGTTGTCTTAAGAGTCTCACACTGCCCTACATTTATTCACAAAGATTTAATATAAATGAGCTAAAAGTCACTTAGTTTTATTACAGAACTTTGATCATCAGGAAATTTATGTAATTGGTTGTTGCTGCTCCTGACAGAACATCCAGTTATCATTATCTGGTGTCTGTTCTGCCATTCACTGGGCACTTGTTTGCTTGTAGTCCAGGGGAAAAAAACATTTCTGTATTCCCAAATCCATAGAGAACATAAAAGTAATGGCACTTCTGCATCCAGGGAAGTGAATTAGGTGTGAGAAGTTTGTTTTGGTCTGGCTTTCAACATCAGCCACTGTTGAGAATGTCTGAGGAATTACAATCTTCCCTGTAATGCTGTTTTTCCTTCACTGAATGAAGGTATTACAAAATTTTGAAGTGTTAAGTATAGCAATGACTTAGATGTGATTAATAAATATTTTTCCTTCTCCTCAAAAAACTCCCAGGAAACCAAAAAAATACTATCAAAAGCTCTTTAAAAATTGAACCATGGCGAGGAAAAAAAGAATAGGGAGTGAAATTATTACAATTTACTCACCTGATTCAAAAATCTGAAGTTTCTCTCAAAAATTATGTATGTATTTATTTGCCTTCTCCAATCTTAAATGTATCCATTGTAGATGGTTTTAAATATCCAGAAAACAGCAAGAAAAATTATACTTACAGAATTTTGGGCTGACACACGTTGCCTGATTTCCTCATTGGAGATGCCAGGATAGGGCTTTAGATATTCAGCTAAATAATTTGACTCTGCCTTGATCCAACCTTAGTTATCTTTGAGGCCTCACTTTTACTGGAATTCAGTAAAATCATCTCAAAATTCAGTTTTGGGAGAAATCCCACACACCATCACTTCATTCCTCTTTGTAGTCTGAGGTACAAAGAGCTGGGAGATGATGTCTAAAATACTGTGGTGGTTTCCAGCACTTAATGTTAGCTAAGGACAAGTTATAGCTAGGTTTAGGAGCCTAAGTAGCAGGCAGATAGCTCTGAAGTCATTTCCAATCCAAACATAATCTAATCAATAGCCTAATTGTGGAAAATGCTGAAGACTTCAGTGGGCGCCTCTCATAAAAATTAGCAGAGAAACAGACTGAATTGCAAAGGAGAAAATTAAATTCTAGTGATTTTGTATGCAGTGAAGGCTCCAAGGCTGCAGATGAGCAGGCTCTTTTGGGTAGGCTAATGCTGTGCCAAAAGGACTACACAGAGTGTAAGGAATGAGCAAAGAAGTGCCATATGAGTTTCAGTGCAGATAAATTTAATGTAATGAATCTGGAGGAAAAAAAAATACCTAAACCTGATAAGATGCTGACAGATTTCAGAAAGCAGAACTTAGAGTCACTGCTAACAGTTTGTGAAATCGCTGGCTCAGTGAATACCTGTTCTCAAAAAAAAGTCTTTGGCATTATCAGGAAAGTATTGAGAAAGAGATAAAGGCTATTTAAAACCTTATGCTTGTATCTCGAGTGTTCTAAGGAGGACGCAGTAAAGTTAGGTTATAGAACATCACAGATAAAATAATTCAGAGGATGGAGGAAGTCTCTTTGTAGGTAAAGGCTAAAAAGGCTGAATTTCTCCACTTTGGAGAGCAGAAGGTTGCAGTGGGGAAAGTTGAGGATTATGGAATCATAAAGGCAGCAAGTAAAGTAAATAGGAGTTTTACTCAACAAATCAAAGTAATCGAGCTAGAGGCACTAATTAAATCTGGCAAGACACCAGTTTAAATCACAGAATGGTTTGGGTTGGAAGGGACCTTCAAGCTCATCTTGTTCCAACCCTCATGCCATGGGCAGGGCCACCTCCCCTGGGCTGGGATGCTCAGAGCTCCAGCCAGGCTTGGACACTGCCGGGGTGGGGCAGCCACGGCCTCGCTGGGCACACCCTACAAAGAACTTCTGCATGGAAAACTTCAGAAATCTGTGGACATAGGAGATAGAAAGATGGGTTCAGCTGGTTCAGAAAAGGGTTGAAGGAACTCCTTCACAGGTAATTCATAAACAGATCCAGCATGGATGTGGGCCAACCCAAAGCAGTGCTGGGGCACCTGGCTGGGTTGCTCTGTGCTCCCCCAAAGGGCTTCTCCTCCTGCCCCTCTTGCTCAGGAAAGCTCTGGGTGTTTCCTGCAGTCAGGTCAGATGTTCTGGGCAGATTTCAGAGCTGTTGGGTGTCTGTTTCTGTCACCAGCTTGTTCTGCCAGCACTACAGAGGCTGGAGAATGAATGCCACGTGTTCAGCCATGGATGTTGTAACTGCAACAAATGGCTACGTACCAGGAAGGACAGAAATACCAATTTAATTTGACTTAATGTAGTTATAGGAGGCTATTGGCTTTATCTTCAATATTAAATTCTGGTTTTCTGTGGAGCAGTCTAGGACCAGGATCAGATAACAGAAACGTCAAAGGCACTAAATTAAGCAGTGATTCCTATGATTATTATTTATGGACTTGTAGGATTTTCTTCATCTTAGCCACTTGTTTCCACATTTTTACTCTCAAAGATTGTTTTATGGTTTTCAAGCTTGATGTGTTATATCTTTATTTTCTTTTATATCCATGTGTGTCTGAATGTAGCATTCAAACACTGTATTAATAAATGATGTCAGGTCATTTATATCTGGTTGGTTGCAGAAAAAGCAGACATATTTAAAATAGTTAAAAGTATTCAAAGAGATAGAAAGGAAGATGCTGTGTTTAGTGTAGTTATTCCAGCTGGTGTGAGATACTGTTTCTTATCAGTTACTGCTGTTTTTCTCTTCCGACCTCTTTTTCCCCCCAATTTTTCATTTCTAGCTGTAGTTATTTATGTTGGTTTATCCTGAGGCCCATTTTCTTGCTTTGCTTTTTGATCAAGTGTGTTGCTGTTAAGTTCAAGCACTTGCACAGGTACCCATTGCAGAGAGGGATGCTCTTGGCACCAGGAACAGGGGTGAGCTACAGAAGAGACAAACACTTTGATGTTACGTTAAAAATTCTAGTAATCTCTTTGGATACCTCATGTATCCATCATTCCAGCAATTTAAAGAACACAAGAAAGTCAATAATGCAAAGAAATGGAATTTCTCATTGGATAGTCCTCAAAATCCTAAGAAACTTCTTTATACCATGGAAATGGATATCTATAGATATATAGATATATATAATGGCATATATATATATAATGTATCCTCTGGCTTTTTGAGATTCTGAAGTGGGTGTGAAATTCCACGTGTGTATGTTTATGCATCTAGACAGTTTAATAAAGAGTGGTTTGATCACCAGGACTTTGTGGTGTTCGGGTGGAATATTTATTCACGAATTGCAGTTGAAAGTTTTTATCTCTCAATGTATTTTCTTCAAAGTCCTTGCAGTGTGTATGTACACTAAATTCTTACCACACCTTTATCATCTGTGGAGCTCCACTGCAGTGGTTTTGTTAAAATCCTGCTTTGTTCAGTAGTCAAAGCTTCACAGTATAGTGGCCATCAATACTATTTTTTAAGTAGCCATTTGAAATTATTATTTATTAGCAGTACTAAATCATCCACCTGCTCACAGTCTGCATTCTGAGGGATTACAGAGGCTCCTTCTTGGGGATGAGAGTTGTTTTCTGTGATCAATGTGATTGCTGCTAATGGTTTGTGATTTAAGTGATTACCGGGCACGAAGAACAGTTTTGTAATTTGTTCTCCCCGGTGAATAATCTTTGGTTTCCTGGATACATTTTTTCTGTTTATCAGTTGGTTAACTTTGGGTAAATGAAAGAGAGGAGTGCATAAAGCTACATCAAAGCACAGCTCAGGCTGCACTAGGCAGGCTCGCTTTCCTCTCTGCACAGGGAAGTACATTTTCCTTTTGGAGCTCTGCTCTGTAGTGCAGGGCTCCTTTGAAATATTGCATTTGACACAAATGGTGGGAAACTTCTGAATTTATTAAAGAAACCCAGTACACCAAAGAGCTGAAATAGTGAGACTCATGGGCTATTTATGGCAGAGTTCCTAATTTGGCCCAGTGTGATTGTTGTCTTCATAGACACAGGATGGGGAAAAGGCATTGTTACCTTTACCCAGCTGTAGTTATTATCTACTAACTGCACTTGGAAAAGAGTGAGCAGTACAAAATGCATGGCACAAAGGAGGGTAGCAAACTGCTGGAATAGTTCTGCAGCCTCGGACTGCCAGAGCTGTGATGAGCTATTCAGGTGATCTGAAATGAGCCCTGACAAAAGCTCTACAGCACTCTCTGCTCTGCATTCTGCCCATTCTTAAAACCTCCCCTGTTTTATAAAAGAAATATTACTTGTTTCCATAGAGTGGTTTTTGCTGGATATTCTTTTCCTAAGTACACACCAGGCAGCTCTGTTTCGTGGCCGTGTCACACAGAATAAAAACAATGTTCTCGTGTGTTTTTAGAAAACTTCCTGAAAAACAGATTTTTAACAAAATCCTCTCTGTTTTACAGTTTTAGGTGTGAGGAGTGGGACTAATTTCTTGCTGAAATTAAGTTCCTGTTTGCAGTTTTTGGAAGGTAAATAATTTACTGTATTAAATATTATTTTTTGTCATAATAAACAGCTCTGGCATGAGAAGCAGCAGAACAGAGCTAGTTCTCCCTTCACATGCAAGAAAACAATCAGATAACATTTATGAGTCATGAAATTTTGTTGAATCTGAAACTGAGACAGTGAGTTCTACATATACAGATGTGCCTATTGGCATTTTTTTGATCATAACACTGGTCATGTCAGTTGTATTGTGT
Organism: Hypocryptadius cinnamomeus; assembly: GCA_013400635.1. Classification (NCBI taxonomy): domain Eukaryota; kingdom Metazoa; phylum Chordata; class Aves; order Passeriformes; family Zosteropidae; genus Hypocryptadius; species Hypocryptadius cinnamomeus. The sequence goes on along the minus strand of VYZP01007741.1, from coordinate 16,161 downwards.
TAATTAAGTTAAAAAACCTTTGTGATACTTCAAGATGATCTTATAGCAAATTCAAACTTGTATGAAATTTATCCCAGCATATGGAAAACAAGCCCAGTTTTAATGCCTCTGGAATACACTGTATCAAACTGAGATCCTAAGTCACTACACAAGTCTCGACAGAATTTTCAATTCCAAAGGAGATAAGAGAAAATCTTACAGGTGCAACAAAACTCTCTGATTACAATTCAGGTTTCCTACAGGAACAGTTTATATGTTTTGAACCCTCAGTTCTGGGTAAAAGTGAAGAAAACAAACAAACCCAACCCTCTCCTCTTTTTCACACTAGAAATTAGATTTTGAAATTGTTTTTTTCCAAAATTCCTATGTTCCCTATTTCTCTCACAAGCAAAGTTTTGTTCTTGTAAAAAGTAGATTTTGGTAAATTTTGTCCTGTCACATGTAATGAGCCAGACTCATTCCTTGATGTCATTAGTCCTGATAGATGTTTAGGGATCTTTTTAGGAGCTGGTACATGAGCACAGGCAGTGCCCTCAGTTCTTGCTTACCTTTTAATCAGGATTTTGTAATCAGCCACACATTATGCAAGGAAGTGAATGATTATAGCATCACCTCAGATATGATGCCAGAGTAAGTTCATTTCCTGGGCTGGAAAACTTTCTCTAGTGGATGAACATACCTTGATAGTGTAAGGCTGAATTCAGAGATGCCCCAAAAAAAGCTTAATTTCAAGTTGGTGAAATTAGTGAAATTGCAGGTTGGTGGATTTATTTCTGCTGCATGGTTACCTGAGGACATGGTGTCACCTACCCCTTGGTAATGTCTGGGCTGGCCTTGATCAAACACAGGATTATTCCAGACGCCCCAGGGCTGTAAATGATTCAAGAGCTTGGTCAGTGAGTGGCTGATAAGGGAGAGAAACCTGGGGAGCAGGACAGAACCAGTCTGGGAGGGGACCTGGGGACAGAACCAGTCTGAGAGGGGACCTGGGGACAGAACCAGTCTGGGAGGGGATCCAGGGACAGAACCAGTCTGGAAGGGGACCTGGGGACAGAACCAGTCTGGGAGAGGACCCAGGGACAGAACCAGTCTGGGAGGGGACCCGGGGACAGAACCAGTCTGAGAGGGGACCTGGGGACAGAAGCAGTCTGGGAGAGGACCCAGGGACAGAACCTGGGGGACAGAACCAGTCTGAAGTGTAACAAAGCCAACAGGAAAAGCATCCAGCAGGGAAACAATCAGATGTTGGAACTGCAGAGCAATGGACACAATGAATAGCCTGCTGTTCATCAGGTCATGAGGCTGCTCCAGCCCAAATCCAAGGCTTGGCCCTCACCTGTGCTGAGCTCCACGAGCTTCCCTAGCAGCCTGATTCTCCAGCCTGCCCAAATCCATCTGAATAAGCAGTGCCCTCCTTTTGCCACTTGTACCTCCCACCAGTAGTAGCCTGATGTGTTGCAGTGGGTGGCTTCAATGTGTACACAGATTTTTGTGTGACCGATTTTCCGCAGGTAAATATTATTTGTACAGCCAGCTCGCAATGAAATTAGAAAATAACTTGATTGCACTCTTGTACATGGTTTTGTTTCCATGGTTTGTATTCACATCTTGAGTTATTCCAGCCCGATGTTCATCTATAAACAAGCCCTAGGGAGCTGTGCTTCATTCCAGAAGGCTCCTTTGGTTCCTTGGCAGCTCCTGTGATACACCAGTGCATTGGAACCAGGGGAAGGGGGATAAAGATGGCTTTGACAGTGGGAGAGCTGGACTTCCAGGGATGCCTCACGAGGAGCTATCAGAAAGAAGGATGTCAGACAGCTGGCTGCAGTCTGAATGCACAGTGGCCATGGGAGGGGAAATTTGAAGGTAAAATGTCTCTGTGCAGCAGTTCTGTACTCAAGTGATTTTTAAAATGAGTCTTGTGGTTTTTATTTCCACTTTAAGCAGAAAAAAGTGTTTGTCTTGCTGGCTTACAGAGTGACTGGAATGACTTTTGGAAAGCCCAGCATGTCTGTTTTCAAGTTCCTCTCAAATCCTAAGCTTAATGCTAATTCTATCTTGCAAAATTATTCATTTACAACCAGAAAGCTGGTTTAGATTGAAAGCATTTTGGTGGAGATATGAAATGACAAAAATGAGGTCTCACTATAGGGCAGAAGGAGAGAAGCACTATTTATTTTAAGTCTGTTTTCACTCAATATACATACCCAACCATATTATATATGTCTTATTTGCTTTTTTCTTCATCCTTCTATTAGCTGTCGTTCCAATATGCCAATATATGTGCACATTACTCTTTCTGGGGGATTTTAAGAAAGTTCTTGGCAGGAAATCTTTTGCTAACCCACCCTAGGAAAGCATGAGGCAGTCAAGACTGAGCAGCACATCTAGAAATGGAAACCAAAGTTGTTTCTCTTATCAAAGATATCAAGATGTTTGTTTAAGCCCTGACAACTCAGAATAAATTCTAAAGTTTGTTCTCAGTGAGGTCTGTGTATTTAGATCTGTGGTCTCTAAATTTATACTGAATTTCTCTTGCCTTATAATGGTTTTCAGAAGTTCATGTAAGAGCAAAAGGATCTTAAACACAGTGTTTAAGTTAGTACAATAGAAATTAATTTCTTGACTTGCTCTTCAAAATTACATAGCAAATTTATCAATGTCCTTTTTTTGCAAAAAAAAAAATCACAGTAAATACATAAATAAATATAGATAATAGAAAGTGAAAAATACATTACAAGTGTTCTACCTGATGTTTCTTTCTTTGAATCAATTAAATAGCAAATCAAAGAAAATATCTGTTGCAAAGTCATTGGAAAATGGAAAAAACATTAAATAGTATGGAAGAAGTGGAGAAAATGTGATTAACATTATCAATGTAGAAGCTTCAAACATGAGATAAAAATCATTTTAACATACACTTAAAATTAGCAGTCAAAGGACTTCTATGGAAGACAGAATGTATTTTCCCTTCCTATAGAAAATGAAATTATTTACAATAATTCCTACTGGCAATAATGTTATTCTGTGTATTGTTGTAAGACACCTGGAATGCAGGTGCTGAAGCTGCCATCACCAAAATTACAAAATTTCCTCTGGATTAACAAAGTTTCTGTTAAAATGTGTTTGACAACATCTCTTTATCACATAAATGCTTAAATTAATGTTGTTCACAAGGGTGTGTAGTAATAAGTGGCGTAAAGGAATAAGGAAAGGTTCATCCATTGGACAGCAGAGAGGTCTTTAATGAAAAGGGGTTGATAATTATTGTTGTGTAAAGAAATTTGTGGGGAATGTAGTCTTTAAAGGTATTCATAGCATTGCAAAAGAAAAAAAAAACAGAAAAGGGTAATTAATCATTAAATTACAGTAAAGAATGAATCTGTGCTGAGTTGAATATTTTGAGATACTAAACACTTATGGTTTGTAGCACCTCGAGGACTTGTAACTAACTCTGCCTGCCTGCTTGTTTATTGGAGTGTTTGAATTTGAATGAATGTCTTCCAATAAAAACCCTGGAGAAAAGAAAGTTTGAGCCTTCCAATATTCCCCTGGAATCCTGAAAAAGACTCTGGAGACTCGAGTGGCTGTTTCATAACAATGCCCTAAAACAGCAGATATGTTCCCCATTTCCCATAAGTGGGAGCCTGTCAACAACCATTTCCTTTCCAGCACTTTTCTTGTGTCATATTCCAACTTTTCATGCTCCAAATCAAGTGGCTCCATAATTGGAACAGCTTGGAATAAACTGATTGTCAATTTGGTTTTTGTTTCCTAGGAAGAGTAACTGGGTCCTAGAAATCAGAGTATTGGAGTTGTGAGAATCCCAGTTTCTGCTTATAAAAATAGGCATCTGTATAATATTAGACAATAGTCACACAGACAAATAATGAACAGAGCTCAAACTGTGCTGCAGTCAGCAGATCTGCCTTGTTGTATCAACAGCTGATTTGGTTGTTGACTTTCAGGCTACACCAAAGTCAATTTTCTGTAGGTCTCCACCTCCCCAATATTTTAATTCTAACATGTCCACAAATTAAAAAAAAAAAAAGATATATATCAATTAAGCAATTAATTTGTTAGTACTTGAGATAATGAATTCTATCTAATAATCATTTCTGTAAACTGCCTGAAGTACAGGGCTTCTGTTTTGTACAATGTTCAGGACCAAAGGCCAGGGCTCACTTGATTTTGTGTGTTTGACTCTTTGAATTCCATGTATTGATGCAACTCCATCAGTTTTGTTTAAACAGTATAAAATAGTGTTTATTGTATGCATGGATATAGGCAAATTTCTGTGTGTTTGATTTATAACACACTGAATAAAATTCTGTCTTCAGTCAAGGCAGAAACTTTTTCTCTCTTGAAAATGTGAATTCTTCTGTTTGTTATTGCTTACATTTTTAGTGTTTGATTTTTAAATCTCCCCCACTCCTGCTTAGTGTTCCCAAGGGATAAATGACTATTTTGAGCAGGAGCTCAAAGTACAGAAGAAGTGGATTCTGTATCTCTCTTTGTTACTAGTTACTACTTTGACTAGTGATGAGAAATTTTCTGGGTCATTTAGTGTCCTTCACATCAGCATCCTTTGTTGTAAAATGAAGCTAATCCTGCTTTGAAAAATCCTGGAAGAAAAATTCTTTCCTTTAAAGCCTGTATGGAATTCCTCTGGCACTCTAAATCATCATTAAAAAAATACTTACATTCCTAAGAGCAGGTCTCTCTATTTATGCTGTCAGGTCTTCAGATAGTAACCAATAATTTTTTTGAGATCTCATGTGATTATCTTTTTAGAAAATTATTCTGTGAATTTAAGTATGCTTGACATGTGAAATAAATATATATACATATGTATATGCATAATTGATGCTATTTTGAGCAAATGCATTTATGTCCAAGTGTTGAGTGCAATGTGTGTGGTGCAAAGCCCACCTGGATTAGGAAGGAAATTGGATAAAGTAACTTTCTTAAGTGAAAAAAGGATTTACCTTGAGGTTGACATCATTTCATCAGACTGAAGACTATTAAAAGGACAGGAAGTAAAGCATTTTTTTTTTTTCAGATCTATTTGTTTTTAGGGTGCTTTTATTACAAGAAACAGCGGCAAAAGGCCTGGAAATTTAAAATCCCCCAATACAAGGATGTGGACATGCTGGAGTGAGTCCAGAGAGATGATCTGAAGTCTGAGCACCCATTGTGGAGCCAGGCTGGGAGAGCTGGGGGTGCTCACGTGGAGAGGAGAAGCTCCAGGGAGAGCTCAGAGCCTGGAGGGGCTCCAGGAGAGCTGGAGAGGGACTGGGGATGAGGGATGGAGGAACAGGACACAGGGAATGGCTCCCACTGCCAGAGGGCAGGGATGGAAGGCACAATGGGAATTAGGAATTCCTGGCTGGGCTGGAATTCCCAGAGCAGCTGTGGCTGCCCCTGGATCCAAGGCCAGGCTGGACACTGGGGCTTGGAGCACCTGGGACAGTGGAAGGTGTCCCTGCCCATAGCAGGGGGGTTGGATTAAGATGTCCCTTCTTATGGATTCCAGGATTCTATAAAGTGGGATTGATATCTGTACAGCTTATTTGTTAAGCATTTTAAGATCCTCTATCTTTCTTAATTTTCAGAATGATACCAGCACCTCAGGCATTCTTCTATTTCTCTCTTTTTTGTGTTTTATTCTTGGATGGCTTTAAACTTAAAATTTGTATGTTCAGAAAATGGTCAGAACATTAGCTATGTCCTGAGGACTTGGTGTCTATATGTGACATTTTTAAGGGTACCTGACAATGATCTGACTGTGGTTCGTGGCTCACAGACTGAGGAAACTGGAAATCTACTTTTGCCTTGCTTCAAAGGGTTAAGAATCTTGCCATTAGCAACTCAGCATTTTGCACATTAGACAAATAATTTGCAGTGTTCTGACTGAATCACTGAAGAACAGTGACCTTGCACATGTTCATGCTGCTCTGGTGTTGAATTTTATCTTCACATGAGCAGATTTTTCTTGTTGAAGTGCTAAAATACATTCGCAGAAAAGGAACTGTGTAAATGTTCCTAGGACGAGGATAATTTCAGTTTCAGATGTGCTCATGTTTTCTTCATAAGTGAGTAAATTTAATTGGAAGAAGGGACAAACCTAATAGTTTACTAGAAGCACTCATAATATTATTACTTTTTAAAAGGCACTGCTGTAATGAAGTGGCTTTAAATTACTGAGTGGATAGATTGGGAAGCTTGCTCATTTTAATAGCCAAAGAGCAATATGCTTAATTTCATCTGATGGCCAGCATGCACTGCAGTATTTGGCTGAAACACCTGAAGGAAAACCTTTCCTATTTCAGGTGACAGGGTCTCAAAAATAGCCAGCCCATGCTGCCTGAGAAGTCTCTGCCCAAAAGTTTTGAATCCCAAAGGTACCTGAATTTAGCCATTAACTGAAGAAAAAGAGGGCATGGAACCATCTGGTTTTTTGGACTGTTCTTCCTTTCTCCTATCATCTCTTTTCTGTGGGACTTATAAACATGGAAAATTGGTTGAATCATAAATCCTTTTGTGAGTCAATCAGAGGATGAGTTTTTCTGTATGATCTGTGCCTTTCTTCCATTGACAGTCTCTCACTTATGTTTTTCAATGTTAATCTGCACCACTGTTGGCTTATGTGATCTCCAGTGAGTAAAAAAAAAAGGTAAATATATCTTACAATTGATGAATGTTGAACTCAACTGTTTTCCATTATTTACACAGGTTTCTGTTTTCCATTATGTTTTCCACTGGTTATAGAACCACAAAGGTTCTACCTAACTTTTAATCTCTATATTCAAACAGACCTTTTTCATGAGGTTCGCTCTGCACACCTCAAGTCCTTTGTTAATTTTCCCATTAGAAATTAAAGCCAGTGTAAGGTCATTTGAAGAGGATTTGCTCACCAATGAGTAGCTTGGGAAGGAAACTGAGCATTCACCAAAGGGGGTTTATTTATATTGCAGTGCATCTCCTTGATTCAGGTGAGGAATATGAATCAGGATCTGAATGTGCCACCTAGAATGAAAATTTTCATTAATGCCCCATCTTTCTGCTGAATGCTCTTACATGACCCAACCTGTGTGACCCATGTGAAGACAGGCACAGTGATGGCATAGTCCATGAGGTTTCAAGCTTTTTTGGGTGCTAGGAAGAAGAAGAAGTTGACAAACAGCCTTTGTCAGGCCAAAAAAGTAGCTTATTTGGTAAAACAGGCTGAAAGTTTGTGTGCAGCATTTTTTTTGGCTGATTTTACTGATTTATGTAGTCTAAAACTGCCTGCAGTGCACATGAGTTTAACTATGGCTGGTGAAGCATTGGACCAAAAGCATTTTGCATAGGCAGCATTGGAGATTAATTCACACCCAAGGTGTTGTTTGCCATCTTTCTGTATTGGTGTAATGGAACAAATACTGGATATTCTGTTCTGTATAGGAATAGTGCTGATTAACTGAGGATATTGTTTATTATTTGGTGCTTTGTGTAAATGTACTGCAGCCACAAACAGCGTAAAATAAATCTTTAAAATATTTCCCCTGTTATAACATGACTTGTCATGCATGTGTGCACATCTTTGCCCCCTGAGATTTTCACAGGTACAGGAAATATTCAGTGTATCCATACATAAATGGTAGGGAGAGAAGAACATTAAACAGAACTTCAGAGGCAGGTCCCAGTGTTAATTCTCATGAAAACCTTCCTGTTCTGGATGTTTTCTCCCTTGAGCTGTCATCCCTGGAGAAACCAGACTAAAATTGTGTGCTGTAAGATGGAGCAACATCCTTCCTGTCAAAGCTGATTATTTAGTACAGGGCTTGCTGCTCTGACTACCACATCACCAATTTTCTGGCAGAAAGCTATTGAAAGAAATGAGTATTTTCCTGAAGTGCAAGGTTAATACAAACTGACCCACCTGCAAGTTCTGCAGTGCTTATTGTTAGAGATGTTTGTCTGAGAGGTGAGGTACTGCAGGTAAGACCACTAGTGGGCAAAGCTTGTTACCAATATACAGAACATTTCCAGCATTTAAAAAATGCCATTTGGCCAACAAAGAGCTGCAATATTCACACGTATTAACAAATAAATTGCACAGCATGGGGTTGTCTGAATTTTGCTGCTTCCCCCTCTTTTCTATGTCATTTATTTGTTTACTTACAGGACCATTTAGTGACAGGATGAAGGAAAATGATTATGACTGAGAGAAGGTTTAGATGAAATATTAGAAAAAATTCTTCACTGTGAGGGTGGAAGGCCCTGGCACAGGGTGCCCAGAGGAGCTGTGGCTGTCCCTGGATCCCTGGATCCAAGGCCAGGTTGGACAGGGTTTGGAGCAGCCTGGGACAGTGGAAGGTGTCCCTGCCCATGGACAGAGTGGCACTGGATGGGCTTTGGGGTCTCTCCCAGCCCAAACCATTCCATGATTCTGTGATTTCCACCACTCTTCTGACCTCAGATCTTTGATTTGGTAAAAGGCAAACCACAACACACAGGTGGATGAACAGACCGCCAGCTTTTGGGCATCAGTTGAAATTTCCTGGGCCCACCTCAGCACCTTTCATTTACAAGCAAGGCAAAACTTCAACAATTCCCATTTGCTTCCCTACTGAAAACTTTTTGTATCTGGTAGGATGACTTTCACACCAATCAGGTGTCAGTCTCCTTTTACTCCTAGGAAAATGAAATGTTTGAAGATCATTGGCTTGTGTGGGTAAAATTAAATTGTTTCATTATTTTCCCAAAAGAATAATATGTTAAACTCACAGCAGCATGGCTTGACTATAGCCTCTGGGTGCTGACCTACATTTTTTACTCTACAGAGCATGAAATATCTTGCTATGTATGATACAAAGTCAGTGCATGGCTAGAAATTATATTAAATTGTATGGCTCTGGTATTCTGGATTAAAAAGTGACTTAGAGTTGCATCCAGCTAATCATTATAGTAAGTAGAGATTTGATATAATGCAAAATGAACTCAGTGTTTCCATTTAGTTTCCTTTCTATCTCATTGCTTCTCTTTTTATTTATTTTTTTTTTAAAATTAACAGACTTGATATCTCAGTGTTCAAGTTACCTTAATAAATAAAATATGGAAAATTCTAATTGACTGCCCTTTCTGTGATCCAGTGATGATAATGAAGGGTGTTTCAAACCCAGCTTGGACAAAAATAAATGATGTCCAGAGCTTTGGTGGCTTGGAAAGGCAAAACTCTGTTTTATCCACTACTGTAAATAAATAGTTCTATTTCCGTAAGTCAGTTGAATTAAAGCAATTTGGGTTGTAGGGTATGTGAAAACTTCATTTTTTTGGAGATTTGGTTTGTTTTTTTTCCACCTATAGCTGTGCTCAGTCTCTTGCAAGTGAGATCATGTCCTCTAGGTCAGGGTACCATGGTCTGGTGGTCAAGTCTAAAACTGTAAAGCCAATGATATTTCCTTGAGCTGCACTTCAGGCTCTTGAACTCTGCCATAACCCTTGAAGCAGTTTCTGTTTTGTGAAAAGTTTGCCACAGGAATAGAGAGGTTGCTTTTTCTTGCCCTTCTCTGCATACCTGAATTGAGATAAAAATAAACTTCAAGCCATAAATTCAAGAAACATGAGAAACCTTGGTATGGGTTTTGTGGTTCCTTCACTGAAATGCTTGCCTTTTTTGATCCCTTATCTTTAAATGGAGCCATCTGAAGGTGTGAGTGTAAATCCTCATGAGTGCAGTCCTTGGTCTGTGACAGAAGTGTCACAGTTATAAATGTGGCTGTTGTGCAAGGAGTGACTTAGAGCACAGCCCTGGCACTAAATTTACTGAATGCTGCAAAATGGGTGATGTCTGATGATACATTATTAATGGAGTTGATAATGATAGTTCAAATACAGGGGAGGAAAAAAGACAAGACAAAGAACTCCAAGTGCGATTAAAATAAAAAATATTTTTAATATGACTTGGAGAATGTTTTTATAAATGCACTGAGGAGAAGAGAACTGCATCAATTACTGTGGACCAACTAATTCTAGACTTGTTAAATTATCAAGCAGGGACAAAATTCCCTAGGGAAACTTGAAATAAAACAAATAGGGTGAGGTGAAGGAAATATCAGAGTTTTTGTTACCTTTCACCTCTAATGTCCCAGCCAATGCCACAGCAGTCATTGAGCTCTCAGAACTGGGCCAGAAGCAGAGGTTGGTTTGTGTTGTGTAAGAATTTATCTTAGGCCCAATCCCACCTGAGAGCTCCTGACAGATTTCCCATGTATTATTGTGTATTTCTGTCCTCCCTTTCCCAGCTGTGATGAGGATGAAGAGGAGAGCACAGCTGTCTTCCACTGAGCATTTATTTTCCACATTTCTCTTAGCAGCAGAACATAAAAGCGAATGTCGTCTTTGTGAGTGGGGGTGTGAATTCCTCTTCTAAGCCTTGACATCTTCTGTAAAGTCATGTGAGGGATCTGGGGATTTGATAAAGCCCTGAAGGAAACTTCTGACCTGAGTGGGATATCTTTATATCACACTGTGGAACTGGGAGAACATAGACTGTCCTTCAGAATGCTGCCTGAAGTGACAAACTGCTATCTCAGCATCTCTTGATCAATAGATTGTCCCCCTCTCCCCACTGCAAACATGTTTTGTGCATTAATTAAGTGCATAAGGTCAGCTGATCTTAAAATCATATTATTATGATGTGTGAGAAAACAAGAGCACTCAATTTTGATTGATTTCCTCAATACATTCAGGCAGATCTTTACCATCTCTGGGTTGGCTTTTCTCCACTGAGCTCATCACAAACTTTGATTTACATAGTGCTGTTATCTCAGCAGATTAATCTTTTTTCTCTTGACTCATTTGCAGGTTTGTTTGTTTTTAATTGAAGGGTTCATTGTGCTGGCAAAAGTAGCTTTACAAGAGAGTGAAATTTATAGTAAATGTGGTTTGTACAGGCAGCTGCATTCCATGAGTCCACATGTTTGAGGGGAGGCCTGATTTAAGTCCATGGCATTTATGTTTCTAATCATTTGGGGACCTTTACAAATATTATATAAAGAACAAAAAACACATTCATTTAAAAGAAAAAAAACCTGTTTTTTGGTCACTAATAGAAAGTGTAGAGTTCTATGATAGGCAGGTATGAAAAGCATTGTGCCCTTGTTGACAGAATTAAATTTCAGAGTTAAAATGATATGGATGGTGTTTCCTCTCAAGGCCAGAATTGAGATTCATCTGCCATACTTTGAGCTAAAGAAGGGACAGTAAAATATCAGGGCATGCACCTGTACCTCTAAAAACTGAACAATAATTTAGAAGCTGTGTAAGGCACATACATATCCTATAGGTTTGTGCTATAGGCATGAATAAAATTAAAGAACCTTGGAGCTCTTACAGATGTTGCTGGCAGAGATTTTCAATGCACTATGCAGTCAATAGTCATACTTAGATTTCCTTCAAACTTATCCCTTTTAGTATTCAAAATAAGAAAAAAACCAAGAAATTGAAAATATCACTGAATGAGAGTTCTGAACAGCCACTGTAGCTGTGTCTAAGTAGATGTGAATTTGCTTCATTTTTCAGACTCTTCCTCTGAAAATTATTGCTCCCAATAATACAGTCAGGCTTTGTGAAATGACCATAACATTGATCCCTGCTATCATTTCCTCTCTCAGATACGAATTTCTGACGCAGAAATAAGAGCAAAGTGAATAATAAATAAATAATGATCCCCCCAAATATGTTGCAAGTGCAATTTTGTGAAATTATTTCACCATATTGAAATACCAGAGAGTTTCTGCTTTGCCCAGAGCTAATTCTCTTGAACAGCAATTTGCTAGAGAAGCTGAAGGGCGCTATGAAATTTTACAAGAATGATGAGTTCTTAGAAAAATCAGGAAGATAGATAACATTATCTCATTTGTAAATGTGGCTTTTATTTTAAAGCCACCAACAGATAACCAGAGACTATTTTGTCTGATAAACCTTTCTCTAGGATATAGAGTAATAAAAGCTAGAAAAGCCAGAGACAGCCTGAGACAAGGTGTGACAGAGCACATTGTAATTCATGTGATGGCTGAGGATATAAATCTGCAAAATGCACAACTTTGGGCCTTCAGAGGGAGGTGAAGGTGCTCACAAAGGCATTCAGCACTTCAGCAGAGAAGGATCCTACACCTATTTTAAAATTATGAGTTATTTTCCAAGCAAAGATATTATTTTGCAAATTGCATGTGCAGAAAAGATCTGAAAGTAGCCAGGGATGTTTTGTTGACAGAATGGTTTGAGTCATTTGACAGAATATTTTTCTTTTATCAACAGAATCAAATTAGGGTTTCAACCAAATTAATTTTGTTTTGTATGTAAGTCCTGCCTGACAGGATATATTCAAAGAAAGAGAAAAACACTCTGGATATAAAAAATGTGTCAATTAGAAGACAGGAGCATGAAGTCTCCATAACAAATTGTTCACTAAAGGGTAAGAAGTGAGTTTCCAATGTAGAAAGCTTTGTTAAAGATATGTTTTGTTTTGTTTTGTTTTTCTTTTTTTTTTTTTTTTAAATTAAGAAATCTTGACAGCTTTGTCAACAACAAAAAGTCTTTGCTGCTACTTGTTTCAAGTACTTTTTTTCCCAGTACTTATCAGAGACAGGGCAAAATTCTAGGGAGAATGAAAGAAAGATATTTTGATCACTGTTTCCCAATTGTACGCAAACCCATTTCTCTGGGTTTCTTTTCACACTGAGATAAAACACTTAGCAAAAAAAATGCAGCAACCCTGTAGGCAGTAGATATTTTGCAGGTAAAAAACCACCAGCATATTAAAATCTATTTTAACTAAAGGGTTAAAATACTCCAGAAGGAAACTGGAGTTGCCAGTCAGGTCATACCAGGGGGAATCTCAGAGGCCTTGCAGATTTGAACATTCCTGTACCAGTGAGCAGTGAGGATGCTGAAGAACCTTTGTAAACAGATGGACCCTGGTGCTGGGATAAACTGCATTTCTGCTGTGCCATGTAAAAGGCTGGAGTTACAGCAGAATGTCCAGAAGTGGTGTTGGATCCACTGCATTCTATGGACACAGATTTCTAAGGAAGCTTAGAGAAATGCTAATATTAATATTTTATTGTTATAATTACTGCTTTGTTATGTGATAGCCTCACTATTCCCCAGACACTCCCTGGCCCCTCCTCTTTTCTGGATAATGTCTGTTGCTTATCCGCAGAGAATCTTTGGATGTAAACAGCACCTCTGCCAATATTCCTTGGAGTTTGGAGCAGGGATTGAGGTAGAACCAATATTTCTGGTTAACATACGCTACTGGTTCCATTGTTTTGGCTCTATCTTGGGTATTTTGGAAAACTATCATTTATTTTCTTAATTAATAATATTCCATATTGAATTTGCCCTCTGTGGAAATAAATCAGCATTTGCAGCATTCTAGCACCTAAAAATTATTAGGTTTTTTTTTCTTTTTTTTCCTCTTTCCTGTATTTTACAGGCTGTCTTGTTTGTTTCTGAGGTTTTAAATACCCAATGCTGTGATGGATGGGTGTTGTCCATCACAGGCCCACACAAGCAAATTTTTGTGGGCAAATATTTTCATTCCACCATTCCTGGAAGTGAGCACATAGATCACACCAGTGAAATTTACTGGAGTTTTGATTGTCTATGATTCCCAAATAAGTTTTTGTTTTTTTAACTAGCCATTCTCATGCAGTACACTGAAGTCACTCTGATACTGGTTCACAACAAAGTAAAAGAGCAAATTATTCACCTTATGCATTCAGATATGTAGTGCTAGTTTCTGAAGTAATTTCAGATTTTGGAACCACTCATCTGTTGGGGCAAAAAAGCAGAAACAAATGGGCAGGACCTCAAGTGACCACAGCATCAGTCATACATGACAGAGCAGCAGGGAGGGCTTGGAAGTATTGCCCTGAAGTTGTAAGACAAATGCTGGAACTACAGATCCATGCAGTCAGCCCAGACATAATATAAGCTGCTCTCAGTTAATTACACTTCTGATTTCAAACATAATGCCATTGATGCTATTCTTTATTTTAAATTCAGTATCTAGGCTCTGGTTTACCCACACAGGTGTCTGAGTGGAACAAGAGATTGTTCATATCCAGGTGTTTCATCTTTGTGCCACTAATTGCCAGCATTTATTTGGTGTTACAAGTGTTTTTGTTTTTTTCCTTTCCTATTACAGGAGGGTGATGAATATTTTGACCCCTGATGATGATAATGAACTATCAGATAAATGCAGCAACAAGCAAATTTCCCTCATTAGTTTCTCATACATTGATACATGAGCAGCAATGCAGGAAGATGCTGTAGGAGTCATTGAGTTAATTAATAGCTAAACCAGATTCAGAGTTTTGAAAGTCAAAAAATTTGTTTCATAGGTTCTGGTATTACCCTGCTGCTTTGGAGTCTTTGCTTAAAGAAAAGTATGAGAAGTTTATGTAACCAGATAACCACCATCATATTATACTTGTTCTGAGCTAGGTGACAGCAGGGGAAAGACACCTGGAATAACTTCCACTGGGGAAAAATAATAATGTTTCCCACAGCTGCAAAAAGAAATCAATCATAAGTACAGTATGAAATCTCTTATGTGCAAATAATCTGTGGTTGATTATGCACTGAGGCTGATGGAGCAGTGCTCATTTTCAGAGATGTGTGCTGGAGCTTCTCAGTGCCAGGCAAACTCTGTGGTGTCATTTTCATAAACTCTGGTCCTAGCACCTTTCTGCCTTTAAACAAGCAAAATAATTCCTGTTTTGAGCAACATTTCTATTTAGATTTATGATTAACATTAATTTTGTAGCAAAGGTGTTTAAGACTTTGAGCTCAAACAATTTTGTGATGTTGGCTTCTTACATCTTTATTTAGAATTGGATTCTGACAGCAAGTAGTAGGTGTATTGTATGAGCCACAGCAAATGGACCAGATTATAACAAAAGAGTGTGCTTGGCTCATGAACTTGAACACATCTGCTTGTGAGGAGATTTGTTACAAGTTTTCTTCTTCACCATTCACACTGTCAGCCCCACCTGTCTGCCATATCAGGGGAAGTGCAGGTGAGATTGCCTGAGATTTAATTGTTGACACCCACCTTCCAACTGAAATACCATTTTCTTCAGAATTAATAGTTGTAGGTACTTCCTGGCATATCCCACTTATTGTAATTGCTTATGTAGTATTTAACTTTACTTGTAGCAAAGTATAAAACTTAATCCCTTGTCATTGAATTAAATCCCTTTATTCTCCTGACATTAGGCCATGCTTGTGATTGGTGAAGCATTGAGATAATCTTTGCAGCATTTCTGGCCTCTGATTTGTATGGTCTGCTGAACTATTGACCATACTCATTTTAACATGTTATATGCATTAGAAAATCAATGTGGCAGAGCAGATGGAAGCTTTTAAACTGATATGACCTCTGTGACCAAAATGTTTTGTTTTGAGATCTTCTGCACTGAACTAAAAACATGTGAATAGTGGACAACCTCAGCTCATGCATATACTTAGTTTTATGTGGTTTTTTATATTTTTAATATTTATTTTAATTTTTCTTAGTAAGATGTTATGATTATATTATCTATTACAACATCTTTATTTGGTTTATTTGATTAAAATCTCGGGAGGAGAATGGTTTGTGCATTACTCACAGAAATAACTTGGATTTCCACAAGGTTACATCCTAGTTTAGCACTGAATAAACCCTGCTAACATTCTGGAGTTTGAACCACATCTATAGGTTGGACTGCAAAATTTGTCAGCATTGATTTTTCTGATGCACACCCTGTGTGAAACAGATCTGAGTTGAGCAGCTCGGATCAGCCCCAGTGCAGAGAACACAGAGCTGCTCCACGCAGAGCTGGCTGAGAGAGGAGGGATGCAGAGACAAAGCTGCAGGTGCAGGAATGGGAGGAGATGCCAACACCAACAGGGGGAGAAGGGAGGGCTAGAGGTGATAATTAACACTGCCAGGGAGCAGAGCCGTGCTCAGGAGTTATTTTGCACAGTTTGCAGGGATTACAACTGTTTGCATGTTCCTTCTTGGGCTCTCTGTGCTGATCTCCTGCCCCAGAGTGCTCAGAGAAGGTTAAAAACCCAGATAATGCAGCTGGCAGTGATGCCTTGTCAAGGCTGGCCTAGAACAGA
>VYZP01007726.1:311-20275 GCA_013400635.1 Hypocryptadius cinnamomeus | reverse complement strand
CTCTTCTGAGAAAAGGGACAGGCAACACAGTATTCAGACAACCTGTCTGACCTGTGCCTGTGTTTCACTTTTGCTGCTGTCTCTGCACATACTGGCAATGGTTGACCTGAGAAGCCCTAGGCCCACAGAAGATGGAAATTTAGGAAACTCTTAGGGGGAGGGAATTGTTCACAGTGCTGAGCAAGAACTCCTTTGGATTATTTGAGGTTTTGCAGGGAGTTTTGCACTCACTGAAAGGATCCCAAATCCCAACCACGTCAAAGACACACCTCCACAGGGCCCCAAGGAGGAGAAAAAGTGTGGGATATTTATGAGAATAAATGTGGAAAAAGTAGATCAGTGACTTTTAAAACTATTTTTTAATAAGAAACTTACGTTTAAATCTCTGAAGTGCTCATTGTAGTCTAAGGCATAACCTACCACAAATAAATCTGGAATTTCAAATCTGTAATCTGTATTGAGACAAATAACAAACACCATCAATATAAGATCAGTGGCAGTTATAAGCCCTTAAATTCATGTGTGGTTCTCAACAAGCAAACTCTACTTATATGTAGTCACTTGGGGCTGTGTTACTTTTGATTGAGACATCATGGTCAGCAGTAGCCCCATAACCAGTTCCCAGTCATAGAGTACTTGTGAAAGGGATGTGAACAGTCAGAGGAGAGGAGAGGATAATTTTGTATAAAATTATCACTGGCACATTGTGGAAGGAAGCCAAAATCAGAGCTGGAACATTCTGCTTGAATTTGGAAGCTCCATTGGTATATATGTGTGAAGATTACTGTCCTGTATCACAGTAATGATGGAAAAATGTGGAATATTAAATCGGAAGTAACTTTCAGAGATCTAGATATTTTCTGCTAAGACTAGCAACATCTGTCTTGTATTTTATGCTACCAAAACATGTTAAATGCTTTTAAAGCCCCAACCTTCTGAAGATTCAAGCAGATGCTTAACAAAGTAAATGCATGCAGTGCACCTCAATTATACAACTCACACACCTGAAGCCAAGCACAGACATGCATCTTTTTGAGTGTGAAGGTCTGTGCAATATCACCACTACATAAAACAAGTTAGACTCTTTACAAATTGTTCTCTAAATAACTAGAGGAAAACCTAATCTTACAGACACAAAAATAGGTCCACAAAAAAAATTCTACAGGTATTCAGGTAAGGAATTTATTCAGTGGTTTAAGATTGGAGGTTACGTGCACTTTGGAATTGTAAATTTTGGTAAGTGAGGAAATGCTACACCACTGTCAGTGATTTATAAAAGAGATCTCTGATGTTTTATAAAATTCATCACACTATGAATAAACAAGGATAAAATTTGTTTCATTCAAAAGTTAATGCATAAAAATATAAAGCTACCCTTCATGAAGTAATTTTATTGCCTCTTTTAGATTTTTAATGTTAGTGAATCCAGTCAAACATATGCCTTAATTTTACTGGGTTAAATTCTAAATGTTAAAAAATACCACTCCACTGTGTAAAACGTTGTACAACAAAATGTTTGGACCATAGTTCAGATAACAGGGTTAAAACCTCACAGCCATGCCCAACATTTAAGTAACTTTTGCTTCATAAATTTTCCCTCTCTCCCACATCCCAAATCAAAACCTTTCATGCTGCCTCCTGGTACTCACCTGCCTACTCTCCTTCTACCCTCCTCCCCAGCTCAGCTGACCAGAGACTTCTCCAGTAGCAAACACTGGTCGATCTCTTCTAGATGGAGCTATTCTTTTCATATTTAGCCACATACCTGTTATTACATCATTTATTCTAAATAAGTCTAAAATGACAATTGCTTGGTATAGCTCCATTAACAGCTTCATCATAACACACTATAAGGACCAATAATTTAGACAGAAGTGGTGATGGTGTGGTGCAAACTGAGCAGCAGGAGAAAGTTTAAAAAGCCCAATCTATCTTCTGCTTTTTAGGAGGTGGAATTTAATGATAATATCAGTGTTTTCCCTTTGAACAATAATACTTTAAAAAATAGAAGTGCTTTTCTGAATAAAAAAATTTAAAACTTGTTAATACTTAGTCACAATAAAACACCTTTCATGCTCAGATGGAATCCTGCAGCTCTTCCAGAGAGATGCAATGAGGAAGGAAAAAGAAGAAATGGATATTCTCTTTGATATTTTTTGTCAGAGACAGAAGATGAAACACTCACATTTCATTGATAAAATTAAACCCTTTCAAAATTTCCCAATAAAGTTAGTATTCTGCAGAAAACCTAAGCTGGGTAGGCTTTCCAAATGACAATTATACAAATCCTTCCATTGCATCCCATAGACCCACTGACAACTGGTATTTTACAATGCTTCTAGCAGTCCATAGAATGTGATGAAAGGCAAGTGACAGAGTAGTGATAACTTCTACTGTTAGTTAGGTTTTCAGAACACTTACAATCTGGTCTGTACCCATCAGGCCGAGATGTTCTTTTCACCAACAAACTGTAATTAAAAATAAAATAAACCCCATTTAAATCTAGATACGTAACTGAATAACACACCCAAAACTATTCCCTTTATCAAAAATCTGAGCCATGTGAGTCCCTGTTCTTGTTCTGTGTCTCTTCCTGACAACATCCTGATTGCAGAGAAGAGCTGGGTGTATTCCCCTCCCAAGTCCATCAGTGCCAGTCTTGAAATGGCTGGAGGATCATTGCCAAGGCAGAACAATACAAAAGCATTTCCCCTCCTTTCCTTCACCCTTCCCTTAGTGACCCAGGCAGCTCCTCTGCACAGCTCTCCTTCATACTGCAGCATCAAATTAAAGCAAATCTACTCTGGAAAATATGCTGGACTAGACTAATTAATTACTAAGTTTTGTGATCATTTTACTCACCTGGCCACTTTAATCATTTTTGGCTTGTATTTTTCTATATTGTTAAGCAGAACCTTCATGGTCCTTCCAGTTCCCACAATATCCTTATAAAACAAGAAAAATAAAGTAAGTAAAACACAAAGGAAAGCTGAAAGGAGGAAATCTGGACAGTGACTGAGAAGTTTCACATTCTTATTTTGTAGAAATGATTTATTTTTCCAGTGCATTGTAAACCACATCCAAAAAAGGCTATAATTGAGCTTACACTGTTTGAAGCAAGCACTTTCTATTCATAAAATTATCAGTTCAAGGACTGTCCACTTCCTCTTGAAAACAGCTATGCTGCAAGTACTTGGGAGGTAACTCAGGACTGGAGCTAATTCTACTGGGCACTGCAAGGATGCAGGGATTAGACTTTTCATATTTGCTTCAGATCACAGTATGTCAACATGTCTCTGTGTCAGGGCTAACTCTGCCCTATTTGTTGTATTAGCAAATACACGGTAAAAATCACAGTACAAATGTGATTTCTCTCTCTCAATGAGATCAATAGGTACCTGACTAGAAAACTGACTGTGGAGCACAGCTGTTGATCCTGAACTTTGGGGGTAGATTAGCAACACCTTGTCTCTGCCCTTCAGCTGTTTAATATGAAATTTGCTGTGGACATTTTTAATTTCTGTTAAAGCAGCTGGAATGAGTAAATTGGAGTTCTTAGCAGCTATTCAGGTAACCAGCCATCTCTGTGGCTGATGGTTTTTTCCTATCCTTTGCTAAGAGAAGAAATTTCAACAGTATACAGTTCATTACACTGTCCAGCTTACTTCCCACACAAGCACACTGGTTCTGAAATGCCAGGCAGATCCTAATGTGCTCTCTAGCTGTCCCAGTTGCTTAGTCAACATTTTCAAAGAGAATCACCTATCTTAATTGTATGAGAATTTGTAGCACCAGTGAGGGGACATGTTCTTTCCCCCTACAACTGAACACTGCTGACTTAAAGCAGCAACAGCTCTGTGATGGGCTGTCCCCCAGGGACACTGCTGGGTGGAGAGCTGGATGCAGGAGTTGGGGGCCTTGAGGGAATGACTGACACTCCCAACCAGACTGTGAACAACCCTGGGGCTGTAAAGCATATGCAGGGCCACTATTTCAAAGTCATGCACCTGAGAAATGCAGGGCATCACTGCAGTTGATTCACTGTCCTCCAAGGAACAGAACAACTTGAAGAACAGGAGTTGATGAAATCACAGAAAGAACAAATTAAATGAGGCAGAAACAAAGACTCCTGGGTATCACGAGGGAGAGCACCAGTTAGAGTGACATCAATGTAGTTTGATCTGTCATGCAATTGCAAAAAGACTGAGAGGCCATTAAGCAAATCAACCCCTCTCCCTCTTCACCACCTCCCAGCGAGAGAAGTGTAAACACAGACAGGATTTAGAAACTGAACAGCCAATCATGGTTTGGCTGTGTGACTTTATCTAAGTACAATATGACATAAGCACCCAGCTTACCTCCACAATTAGAACATTCTGGAAGAAACAAACAAAAAGGAATACGATTACATAATATTCACATAGTAAAAGAAACAAATGTTTTAAAAAGGGAAATTAAGATAGGTCCATGTGCATATGTACTACACAGTAGGACACAAGGAGTTTCCTGTTTCATTTCTATGCCCTGAAAAAGAGCCAGTCATAAGAGCAAGCCCTGCAGTCAGGGACCACATCTTAATTCAGCTCTGTCTAGATTATCCTCTTTGTCCAAGAACGGATGTAGCTTTGGAAAATAAAATTAGATGGAAGAAATCCAAATAGGATGAGCTTCACTTTCAGCGTCTCTAGCTGTGTACTGCAGTGTACCCTACAGTTCACTAAAATACTATTTTCAATGTCAGTATGAGAATACAGCAATAATATTCCTTCTCTGAAACAAATGCTCTTCCTCCCTCCACCCACACCTGAGCAACTTCACAGTAAAGGATTAGAGGCCAAGTTGTAACACCCACTCTCATACTGCAAAGCACCCTCTTTCTCTTCAGATACTGCTGCTGAAATCAGTATTATTTGAAGAGGAGGGGCCCAGCCAAGAGCAGTGATGTCAAGCTTTATGACAGTATCATCACACAGGCAGAATCTTTTTGCTGAAATGGTTCATCATTGTTCCAGGAATTATAATGTCTAAGGAGACTTCAGTTCTTCTACTAAAAGCAATAATAAGATGTAATGTCCTTATTAGAAGAAGTAAAAATTTATTTATTAGTAGGCATGATCATATGCACGATCAAAAGGATGGACTCACAATCTTGCATTAAGATCTACTTTCTGAAGTGAAACCTGCAGTAGCAAGAGGAAAGTTATTTCACAAATACCTTTATCTATCTATCAGTGTATACACCTTACATGGACGTGCATGCTGTGTGCCCTGCAAAACCTCGAGACCACATCGTTTCATATCCATGCAGTATCCACCAGCCCAGTTTACGTTCCACTTCCTTTCTATCAGGCTCATTGGCTTTGCCACATACATAACATGGAGACTGTTTAACTTCCTTTTCCATAATAAAAACCCAAGGCTGAGAGTTGTAAGAGAG
Source organism: Hypocryptadius cinnamomeus (assembly GCA_013400635.1). Classification (NCBI taxonomy): domain Eukaryota; kingdom Metazoa; phylum Chordata; class Aves; order Passeriformes; family Zosteropidae; genus Hypocryptadius; species Hypocryptadius cinnamomeus. The sequence goes on along the minus strand of VYZP01007726.1, from coordinate 14,838 downwards.
ACTCAAACACATGGAGAAGGAGTGTGTGAAAGGAGCATGCTCTCAACCAGCACACCTTTAACAGCTTCATTAACCAATACATAAATAATTTTTAATCTTCAAACCATAAATTATTAATATAGATTATCCATATTTATATTCATACTGCAGGTCTTCCTAACACTCACAGTGTGCTTGGTAGGGAAACATGGCATACTTCATGCATTAGGCACTGCAGCAACACGTTACCACACACTGTATTATACCTGGATGCTTCTGAAATGGCAAAACACTCAGTAAAGGACTGGAGAGGACTCCTGGCAGCAGTTGGGCAAATGTCAGCAATGGAGATACCACTCAAGAAAGCCACTAATTTAGACTGAGCTCTGGTGGAATGTATATTAATCTTGGAGGGAGGCTCCTTTTTGGTGTTTTCATAACAGGTTTCACTGGTGGTTATCCTGCTTGGCACTCCTGACTTTCAACCTCTCAGCTGCTGACACAAACAACTTTGGATCTCAAGCACCTAGTCCTGTGAAGGCAAAAGGTTAAAAACCTCTTAACAACAAAAGTCTGAAGATACCCTGCTTCTAGAAACTCCTCCCTTCAAGAAAGAATGGAAGTATATCAGTTGTCTAGATAAGATGAAGAGCCAAAACCATGTTCAGGAGAAGCTTATGACAGGTGTGTAGGAACACAATTTTGAAGGAAACCATTTGGATCCAAAACCAATTTCGTTCTCATCTGGCTTCCTGTATGAAGTCATAAGTGGGAAAAAAACTTCTGAGGACTAGCTCAGGACACCTGGGTCTGAGGCATAAGGAAATTACTTGATTCAGTCAGTGGACACCTGAAGATAATGTGCAGGAGTAATGGCTTAACCACCCCAAGGAACCTGTGCAGCTGGTGATATATGTAAATATTGATTTGTTTACACACATACACACACACACACACACACACAAACACATATATGATATAGGGAGGGAGCAAAAGAGTTGACAAGGAAAGAACTAAAAATGGAAATGAACCCTTTAGTACCAGGCTCAATGAGAGTGACCATGATCAAACACAGCCCATGGATCTCAAGGCAGGTCCATAGTCTTGAGACAGGTCCAACAAAGTCAGTCTGTGAGTCAGGGTCTGGGTCAATGTTTGCAGTAGTGCACAGGTTTGGCTGCAGCTGAGCTGAAGGTCGGTACCCACACAGCACAGACCAGGCATGGACTGAGAGCCCAGGACTGAGCTGGTGTTCCTGTGCCCACAGGTGTGAGTAGAGGCCCCAAGGCACAGGTCATGGCCATTAGCATCTATTAGTGCATCTCTTAGTGCACTGTGACAGATTGAGACAAAAGCAAAGTTCTGGGACATTTCATTGACAGACAAATAAGTTTCTTTGCTACCATAGTTGCTTCAGCTCTTCTGTCAAGATCAAGGGATTCTTTTGCTTGCTTACATGTGGAAATCACAAAGTTGCACAGAATGAGGGGACAGCAGCCTCCCTGGCCATGGAATTTGGGTTAACCAATAGGGAGGAATATGTCTTTACACAGTGCTTACTATTTAACTTGTGAGAAAAAATAATCATAGACATACTAGAAAATGGGTCTGAAGACACCATGAAAGATCATCTTCTGTAGGGCTACAGCAGAAATTTTAAACTGTCCTTCACAGATATCTGATTTACCTCTTCTAGAACATGATGAGTACTTCAGAATCTCCCCAGGGAATGTGTCTCAATACCTCATTATGTAAGAGTAAAAATATAATAAGAAGACTTCTGTTGATATTTGGCCTGAACTTATTTTGAAGAGAACATAGAAAAAGCTTTGTTTTCTTCTCTTTTCTCTTCTATATTTGAAAGACATATTTCCTCAGTTTCCTCTTCTTCAGATGAAACAACCTCTATTTTTTTAATGCCTTCTCACAAGTTATATTTCCTAGCTTTCTGATCACTCTTTTGTTCTCCTCTGGAATCAGTCCAGTTGGTAAGAATCCTTCTCCACTTGTGGTATTCCAAACCAGAAAGTCTTTTCCAGTGTCAAGAGGAATAAAAGGACCACTTTGTATGCTTTATAAATAATCCTCCTTTCTATGTATCCCAGTACAACAGTTACATCCTTCATAAAAATATACTGGTGTCTCATGTACAACTTGTGATCCACCTTTTGTCTCCAGGACCGCTGCTGAGTCAGTCCTCCCTCACTTTCATTTATGCAAAAGATTACTTCTGTATAAAACACAGATTCATCTTTATTGTCGTTACATGTCATTCTTTCAATCAAATTCTTAAAATAATTTCTTAAGATCATAATATCTTGTAGTATTTTTCCAGGTAGTATGAGTACCATTAAATGCTGATTTCATCTTTTCAATCATGAATTAAAATTTGTATAGTCCCTGGAGAGTGTGCTTTAATGCATCTCGTCTGACAGTGAAGCATAATTAACTGTTTCTTGAGAACAGCTTTCCAACCAGTTACACATCTGTCTAATAGAAATTTAATTTTGTCTGTGTCTCCTTATCACAAATGACTCATATGAAGGCAAGAGGATTAACGTGGATCCAGACATGCCTGAAAGGTTTGTCTGGCTATAGGAGTGATAGTCACCTGCACATGACCTCAGCTGAAGTATAAGATCTCATATTTATTGACTAACTTGACAAAGAAGGATTTTGGTGGATGCTGTCTCTCATCCATAGAGTCAAGGAGTCCAACTGTTGCAAATCATATACATTGGGGAAGTTCCTATAAAATGTCTAGGCCAGAAAACAGAGATGCTGTTTTGTATTATGCCCATTCTCTTTATTTCCAAAACACTGATGAGGATTTTCTGTACTATGGGGAAATCCTGTAAGTGAGGCCTTTGCAGTGGAAAAACCACTATAAAATATTTAGAGATGAAAACATTTTGTAACTATAAGTAAGCAGGCATCCTAACTGTTCAGAGTGATACTTTAATCTCTGTTATCACTATGCAGGGTTACTGTGCCTAAAGTCTCCGTACTTTTCAGACATTAACTGCTGCTTACGACTGAAGGCATTCAGAGTGGTTTGCCATCCTCTGGTACACAAACCCTCTCCTACAAAATACTGTGCTGGGAAACTGACTGTGTTGCTGCCCATCCCCTGCCTTTCTGCTGTTGGAGCAGTCTACAGATAGAAGATTTCAGAAAAGGGATGGAATAGCAGAGTCATAGAGGAACAAACTGCAAACTGCCAAGAAATGTTTTGATATACAGTGTCCAAGACTAGATAGCGGTGATGTCCAGCTAAAACTGGTTGAAATAGATTAGCTTATCCTTGACCAGATGGATAGCAGAGGATGAAAGAATGCAATGCATACAAAAAATTAGTACATTGTCAGTAATGTCACCATCATCCTAAAGGCACAGCTGGCTGTGCTCAGCCTCTCTTGTGAAAGGTCAGTTACATGGAAGACCTTCAGCTTCACTGTGAAGTCCCCATGTGAGCTGGTGTGCAGAGGACTGGTAAAACTCATCAGCTTGTGGTGCTGCAGCAGTCACTGATAGCTGGACAATAGGAAGCTAAAGAACACTGAAGAAAAGATCCTTCTTAAGTATGTGTGTTTGTAGCTTCTGCACCACATAGATCAAGAATGTTTTGTCATTTCAGATGTATTTGAGGCAATTACAAAGAAGGAAACCACATGAAAAGTAATCCAGCCTTCTGGATTCTGTCTACTTTTGAAACTCAGAGAACAGGATATAGGAATATTTACTGACATGTTGACTAGACTAAAGATGGCTTAATTTCTGAGCAGAGCCATGTTCACCAGTACAATCTCTGAAGTACATCCAGAAATCTAATAATGGTGCTAATATATCTTAGAGTGAGACAGAGTACAGTCAGTTTTTTAAAATATGTCTTGGAAAGATTTCATCTATAGTCCAAATAAAAAGGGATGCTGGCTTCAGAGAATGAAACACCTTCCTATTGAGTCATTGCAAAAAAATCAACATTGCAAAAAAAACAGCTTCCATTACTGATAGATCAGAGGGATGGCTGGGAGCTCATAGATTTGGATGTGATTCATTCTGTGTTTACACGGCTTTTTACCAGGTAGCTGGCAGGAGGTAGGCTGGTGCAATACAGAGTCATAGAATACCTCAAGTTGAAAGGGAGTCATAAAGAGCAAGGAGTTGACTCCTTGCAGGACTACCTAAAACTAAACCATATGACATTGATCAGGTGCTTCTTGTTAACTCTGACAGGCTTCAGACCCTGACCACTTCTCTGGGGAGCCTGTTCCAGTGACTTGAACAGAGTTTCAGTGAAGACCCTTTTCCAGCTGTCCAATCTGAACTTCCCCTGATATGGCTTCATTCCATTTCCTCCTGTCCTGTTGCTGGTCACTAGAGAGCTGTGTGCACTGCCCATCTTGTGGAAGCAGTAGGCTGTGGTGAGGGCACGCCTCAGCCTTCACTTCCCCAGGCTGGACAACACAAGTGACCTCAGCTGCTCCTCAGAAGTCTTGCCCTTGAGCCCTTGCACCAACGTGGTTGTCCTGGATGCACTCTGATAGTCAGAAGTCCTTCCTGCATTGTGGCAGACCCCAGCACTCGAGGTGAGGCCGCCCCAGAGCAGAGCAGGACAATCCCCTCCCTTGCCCAGCTGGCCATGCTGTGCCTGATGCCCCCAGGACAGGGCTGGCCCTCCTGGCTGCCAGGGCACTGCTGGCTCAGGTTCAGCTTGCCATGGACCAGGACCCCCAGGTCCCTTTCCATGGTGCTGCTCTCCAGCCTCTCATTCCTCAATCTTTACATATAACAGGGATTACCCTGTCCCAGATGGAGAATCTTGTTAAATTTCACACAATTGGGGATTGCCCAGCTCTCCAGCCTATGCAGATTTCTCTGTAAGACCCCTCTACCTCTGAGGGAGTTCACAGCCGCTCCTGTTTTAGCATCATTAGCAAATTTTCTTAATGTATATTCAATTTATGAGTCCATATCTTTTATAAAAACATTAAAGAGCAGTGGCCCTAAAATTGTCCTCTGTGGTTTTGAATGCAAAGGGGTGCAGTGAAGTTTAAAATTCTCCAGTTCTGAGTGATCAGGGAACACACAGCTTGCAACTCTGTACATGAACATTTGAACTGAGCAGAAATAACATGTGTGGTGTGAACTAGATCTACACAAAAATAAAATTTGCATTTCCATATACATTTCTAGACATAGCAGCATGTCTTGAGTCATCTGGATAAAGGAGGTTTTTGACAATACTAGTACTATGTAAAATAAGGAAGAAATAATTTATAATCCCCAGGTAGCATGTGAATTTATCTCTCATGCTAAAGAGAACTCTCTGTGAATGCTAATTTTTTAAAATAATGAACAGGAAGCATGCAAAAATTGAAAATCTGTTATTTACTGCTTTTCAAAGCCACACACATTTATACACTGCAGGAAAGTATGTTGTTTTTACAGTACATTTAAAAAAAATCCTGACTTGCAGTAAGATGAAAACTACTCCAGCACTGAGTCAATACATTTCTATTGTTTACCTTCCCACAGGTCAGTAATAAATGGAACAATGTCAGCTAACATGACCAAGCAAAGTAATGAGAGCATGTCTGCCTCCTGTCTGACAGCAGTAAGTGCTATGGAAATTATTTTTCATCTTTCTGGAAACGAATAACAATTTTTTTTCTAGACTTGGATATTGTGTTCCGTTCGGAAGACTGTTTTCAAAGGAGAATTGCTATGAAATAGTAGTACTTTGAAGTTAGCACAGAGTAAGACTTTGAGGAAAACTGTGTCTTTGAATTAACATAAAATGTGAAATTTTAACAACGTAAAAATTCTAAGTTGCACATTTAGAAAGGGGAAGTATTTCCCTGAAAGCTGAAACTATACTTTAATAATCAAATAAACATCTGCATTTAATGCAACACTACAGCTAGAGGACAAACTCAGCCCTCACATGTATAGCAAGAAAATCAGGTAGGTACATAAAGAGGGTATTTTCTCCTTAAATGTTTCAGCATAAAATCAGCAGAATAGCATACACACCTTTTTTTTTCTTTAATAGAAAGAAAAGAACAGAAAGAACTTAAAACTGAGAAAAGAAAAATTATTCGAGAACTGAAAAAAATACCTTAGAGTGAAGTAAGGTTTGTAGCAGGAAGTAATAGCTTTTATTTAATTAACAGCCCATTTCCCAGTGGGGGAACATTTTTCACAAAAGAACTTTGACCTTTCAGCCCACAGCCTGAGAGAGACCACAAAATACCTTCAACAGCTGAGCCTGGGAACAAAAATTCAGAACTGCTGTATGCACTCGAAATCATGGACTGAATAAAATAGTGGCTTTACAGCACATTATAATCCTCCTCTGCAGCTGCCCTTCAACTCATTTATCAGTGTTCCACAGCTGATAATTTCCTCTCTTATTTTAGCTCAGAGGAATTCTTAACATTTTTATCTGCCCCTCTGGTCACAGGGCAGGTGATTATGTAGGGCAATCGCTTCTCTTATCCCAAACTGTCTGACTACCACATTAGGTTAAAATTAAAAGTTTCTCCCAATCTGTACTTAGCTTGACGTTTGCTGATTCTATTCAGACCAACAGAAGGATCTGCATGCTTGAAATTTCATTTATTCCAACTATATCAGTTGCCTATTAATAATTTAGTGTTGTTAATTCCACCTTCAAACCTTGTCTCATTTACATCCTACAGTATGCCAGTACTGTACAGCAGGCTTCCAATGGATTAGTTTATCTAAAAGAAGCTTAAGTAATGACTGTGTGATAGGCAAATATGCAACCATATGGCAATATAAATTTGACAGTGGCAAACAGATTAATCCAGTAGGCAAAGGTCATAAAAAGGGCCACAGTATAAGACAAAAAGCTGCTCACATTCAGAAAAGAAAGTTAGGTTCGCCATTTTAACAGTGATGACAGTTGACTATTGGTATAACATGCTGATACATGGAGGCTTCTCCATCAAGCCTCTGAATCAAAATCATTGATTGTTTAAAAGATACACTGTAGGTACTGTAGTGAAGAAATTATCATTTGGGATCCTTCATTCTAATCACCCAGAAGATATTTTTGGGCCTTAACAGAAAGGAATATCTAAACAAAGCCCTGTTTGTGATCAGGCCAATTAACTGTCCTGGGAAGGAAAACACAAAGGGAAAAAATTAACCTTAATGTGGGAAGATTGGCATCATTTGGACTGATGGAAATACTTTTAATTTCATGTCCCCATTGATATCCTGAGTTCCTTCCTGTCTCTTTCTTGGATAGAACTATTCTTAAACTACTTGGGAGTACTTGTAACATATTGTTAGTTATACCAGCTTGCAAAGTATGCATGAATACACAGCGTCAAGAAAAGGTAAGTTCATTTATTTGTCCAGTTCTACAAGTGAAAGCATATTTGTAAAAAAAAACAACCTAAAAGCCGTACCACCTTTCCCCCACAAAATCTCTTTTTTATCAATCTCTACTTCTTTTTTTGGGTTTGTTTTTTTTTTTTTGATGGGAGTAAGGGGATAAAAAGCAACAATATAGTGTATTTTGATTCCCTTTAGATAAATTTCCATTCAGTAGTCTGCATTTTAAGTTAGATTCTTTCTGAAGACACTTTTTCATGTGTACTCCATATCATCAGAATTACATAAATTGATAATGTGATTCTTCAAACTGAATTTTTAATAGATTATCAGTTTACTCATCACACAGGCAGTACTTTCTTTCTTAGCATTGTATTTAGGGAACCTCAGGTACCAGTGGTTAAACAAGAGATTTTATGACTGTGCCATAGAGCTGAAGAATCACCATCAAATAAAAATTAAATAAAAATGCAACAAGTTTCAATGAAGAGGTTCAAAGGAAGCTACAAGGACTCCTGTGAGAAGTGAAATAATTTTATGTTATGCGCACAGGAATGAAATCCACAGATATTAACACTTCATCACGATGTCAGAAAATAATAGGAAAGGCTTCTGTAAAATGAGACATCTATCTAGGAACTTTCTACAGGGGTCTAGAAAAAGTCACATATATCTGATTTTCATCTTTTCTGCTGGGCTCATCCACATCTTCCGACATACTTGGAAGGACAGATATGACATCTCAAAAATATTGTTTTTTTCAGACACTTGGTTTCATCAGTAGCAGCTGCTGATGGGAGCAAACTGGTTAATGTGTTAAGAGTCCATGTATACAAACTCCAGCTATTTAAATTGTGTAAAACAAGTTCAGAATCTCCAGGAGTTAACAGAGTGGGGGACATAATGGAGGAACTCATGCTTTGTTCTTAGAGAGCATTGTGTCTAATGCTGGGCACACTCATGTTCCACTTGCAGCCATCTTCACAGCATCCTTCTGTTGTGCATGAAAAGTAGAACAAACTACCAAAATTAATCTAAAAGTAATTCAGGAATTACTCATGTCTTCATTTTCTCACTTGCATGAAGAAGTACAGTCTTCTGGTCATCTGGAATTGGATGAGGATTTTCTGGACATAGGTGAAATAGGATTATGAACAGGTAAGATGTAGAAGCAGGCAGACAGCGGTTGAGCAGAGCCCATGTGAAAAATGGGATGGGAAGGCTGTAAAGGTTTTTTTATACTTTCCTTTCTCCAAAACAAAAGAACAACAAAAGAAAATAATGATGAACAGTAGAACAGATTATCTAAGAAAGAAGTGCAAAGAAAGGTGATTGACTTTGGAGAAGGAAACAATAGTGTCTTTTGCTTTGGAAAAAACAGTTAAGGGTGACAACTGTCAGAAGAAGACAGTATCAAATCTAATTAATAAAAAATGCAGAACAACAGAAGTGACTAAACTTGGCAGTTAAGCAGAGGTACTGAAGATGCAATGCTTCAAGACATAAAATCAACCTTTGAAAAGATGAAAAAGGCAAGACTGCATGTCTGATAGGAATAAAGCAAGATGTTGAGGTGAGTGGGGGACATGACTATTGCAAAAGTGTATAGTGAATTTTGTATATCTTTATTGTTATATAAATTGTCTCTTGTACATAATGTTCTAAAGAGAATGACATTATTGTTTCTGCAAATTTATGGGCATTACTGTGGAAGGGAATGCATATAGGGGAAGAAACCACAACATCAGTCAACACAGAATGGAGAGAATAATAAGTATAGAGCCAATAGAATTCTGAGAAACAAACTTGAAATGGTGAGGATAATATGTATATTAATCTAGAGAATAAAATATTGTGTTAGACAGCTGCCACATGTATGGTTTATTAAATACTGACATGCTAACATATTTAGGAGAATGATAGAGAAACAGCTCTCAGAACAGTTGCTGGAGCCTATGACATGCATAGAAAATGGTTCAATAAAATAGGAATGAAATGAGAGGCATAAGAGAAGAAAGTGAGAATGCTTTATGTTCCTGGAACATCCTCCCAAATGACAAGCTGGGGAAGAAAATGGTACACAGTGGATAAATTGATTTAGAGAAACCATATAAAGGAAGTTTGGAGATTTTATAGCCCAAATCCTACCAGAAGGAATTGAGAAGAACTGCATGGAGGATATCTTCTTCTGAGTGAAACTTCTTTTTTGTATGAGCTGATCAGTCATTTTAGGAGACCATCAGAGTGAGGATGGAGTGCTCAAACTAACATAACAAAGTGCAGAGAAAACACAAATACTCACTTTCCTTTTTCCTTGATGGCTATTTATGACCTTCTACACTTCACTGAAAATGACAAAACCACTGACTGGCAACAACATGTACTCAATGTGAACAAAGGGAATTCATACAGAACATAAGCATTGACAGAATTTTTGAAATGCACTGGCTCCATAATTGTATAGTACTAACTGTATAACTACTCTGTCTCAATTTGAAGTTCTTATTAACTTAAAAACTAATTATTATTTTATTCACTTTCTATGCTATATAGAAATAGCATATTTCTATATATGACAGTATATATGGATCTAAGTTTGACATCAAATATATTATACAAGTGTAATAAGTATTTAATTGCAAGAATATATAAACTTTAAATTTGTGGTTTTATCTGATTTTTCTCATTTGCAAGGAGAAAAGTCAAAGTGGTATAGGAGCTTTCAGAAAGGATACAGGACATATTTTACATGTGGAGTAATATACAGAATTATTCCTGTCATTGGAGATTTTTGACTACAAAACCAGCTCCTAAGCTCCTCAGACAAAATATACACACATACAAATATAAGGGATAAATGGCAGTGCTACTCACAACTCTGGTATAGCTGAACCTACTGAAGTATCTAGATGCTTTAAAATTTACTTTGCTCAAATGTCACAAATACTTGAAAATATGTTAGGAATGTTTACAGTATTATACAGTATGGTTACAGTATCAATAGTAAGCAGGGTTATATTATTTGTTCTTTCACCTCATCTCCATACATTTTCATTGCCATCTTGTTGTGAAAGAGATTTCTGAACAGTAATTGGTTATCTACTGTTTTCAAAATGTTTTCCCCTTTACAAATATTAATGATAAATTTTACCCAAGTGAGCATTTCAGCTTTAAAGTAATTGAAAACTAACTACTTTACTATGAAGTCAGATACTGAGAAACTTTATGCTCACTACTTACATGATTAAAGGAGAGATTTTTAAATTATATTTTTTCTGGATAGAAATGCTTACAAAGCATTAGAGTGTTAAGCTACACCAGGATTCATTCTCCAAGTACCTTAATTAATGATTTGTGCCATGGAAAACTTCATTCTTGCCTCAGTGACCTTCTTCACAGAAGAATAATTTCAAACGGAGAATGATTTTCTTCAGGTAACAATTTGGGCAGTTTGGGTCTGTATGCCAACTCTCATAGTATTTCTCTTTTTCATGGTTTGGGTCATTATACATTTTTGCCAGACTTATAATAATTTTATAAACAAAAGCATATTGTAGAGAAATACAGAGGAGATACTATTCTGAAGAACTATTAACAGAGCTAAGAGCTATTCTTTAAAAGTCTCTTTCTAATTAGCTTTTAAATTTTTTTGCTTTCTTTAAGCTTTCTCAGAAAAAAACCCCCAACATTATTATATACAGCATGTTCATTCAGTAATCTGTTTTTCCAACAGGCAGCAAACATGCCTTAGTTCTTCACTAAGATTACAGGCTAGCTGAGGTTCCAGGTATTATTACTTAATGAAAGGCAGTTCAACATCAAAATCTCAGAATCTTTTCTCTGTAAGTCTCAAAACTGTTTACTTTTACTGATACTTTTCAACTTTACAGAAACATAATGGAACTTATATTCCAAGCCCACACTTGTGCTTTTGAAAACACCTTCCATGATCAGTAAGTTAATGAGATTTAACTCAGTATATTAATTTTTCAATGTAATTACAATATTTTCTTATTAAATACTCCAAGCAGGCAGAGGAAGAACACAGCTTGCTCGATAGCAAAGAAGTTGAATTCTCTAAGTCTTCAACTAATTCACTCAGTGACATTGGATGACTACTGAACCAGCAGTTTTAAAAGCCAGCAGCTAAAGAGAGGTACTAAAAACACTTCAAGGAGAAGATTTACATGGCCTGTAGGAGGCTCTGAATCAGCCCACAAATGGCTGATTAGTAAAATGTGCTGAATACTTGCTCTAACTGCTGAAGACAACAACAGATGGAGGAGTTGGCATCTGTGGACATAAGGCCACTCCTTCACATATCCAACTTTAGACATGCAAGCATGAGCATTTGAGCCTAAGCTTTGCATTCCAGCTTTTCAAACAGTAAAATAAGTCTTAAGGGAACCCTGTTCTCACGTGTTCTAGTGAAAATGCTATTTCATTATCCCCACATCAGCTGTGTCACAGACAGACACACATACAAACATCAAACAGGCCCTTTGAGTGTCTGCTCCCCTGGCAGTCCCAGCTCTCCCTTCCTGCCTCCCTTCAGCCTCCACACCCAGCTTCCAGCACTGGGCTCCCCTCCTGAGCAGCCATTTATTCCCAAAGGAGCCGCCTCACACCTTCCCAAGATCCTGGTCTCCTTGCCCAGCTATCTTAAACTATGTTGCTGCTCAGTCTTCTCCCCAAGTATCTCTCAGCTTTTCAACAGCCAAATTTTGTATCCCATTCCATACCTGGGGACAGGAGAGCCATGCCACTGAGAAAATGATTATCAGGATTTTCATTGTAAGAAAACAATTTACTTAATTTTTGATAAGAGCAGGACTTAATAGGGTGAAATCTTCCTTCTCTCTCATACACATGTGGACTCAGATAAATACACAAAAGTCTTGCAAAAAGTAATGTTTTGTCCAGTGAATTCAAATTATACTGGAAATATCATGTCTGGAAATAATATTAATATCAGCAACCATTAATCAAGGAAATTTGGGACTGGAAGATGGGGAAGGAGAGCTGGGCCTGGAAGTTTAGAAAGTGTTTGAACTGTGTTCAAAAAGAGAAATGTTAAGTAAGATGCACTGCCAGTTCTGCCTGGGAGGTAGAGAAACATATGCAAAATCATCATAGAAAAACAGGTAACTCCAGTGTTTGAATATTAGAAAGTAGCAAATTAATTAATATTTCCCCAGAATATGATTAACGCTTTAGTGGTAATTTGGAAACAACACCCAGCAGGAGTATTTAGAAGTGTGAATTGAGTACATACATATCACTAAAATATCCTGAGTATAACAGCATTTTTTAAATTTCAGTTCTAGTTGCATCAAACCCTACTTAATATTAATGAAATATTTAAAGTTGTTTTCCTCTTCTTTTTCTTATGTGCTATAGTGCAACAAAACAAATGAGTTTGCTAGTGCTCCATCTGAGTGCTTTGAAGAAACTGATATTATCTAGAACCTCCGAATAAGACAGTGACTGCACATACAGTACAAATAACAAAATAAGTATTATGTTGCCTTAATGCATAAGTAAAGAATCAATTTTTTGACCATTTGCCACACAGACCATTTGCCTAATGAAATCAGCCTCCCTTCCTCTTCAAAGTACTGCTTTGTATTACCATGGTTGGATGAAAATGGCCTTTTCACTGCCTCAAACCACTCTCTCTCCTTATCACAAGGCTCAAGCTTAGTGCAGATTCAGTCATATGGCCAGCCTGATGCTGAAATAAAAAAATCCCATTTGATTCTCTGAGTGAAAGGCTCCACAACTGAATTTTGTGCAGTAGGCAAAATGGTATTAAACTCATATGCTGAATTCAACAAGGATATGCACTGTGCACTTTGCTTGTATTGCACCCATTCAAGGCAGAAAAACCCCAAGGCTCCATGACATAAACAAGCTAAGGGGAAACATTACAGCACAAATTTTGCCCACAGTCTCACTGATGGTACATGTATAACGACTGGGAAATCCTGCACAAGGATGGAGGGGCTATATTCTGACCTTTTTGGGCACCTGCAATCTGAAAGCAGGGGCATCACAGCAATTTAATACAGAAAAATAAATAACTCTGAATCCAGTATTAGTATCTGACAAAAATTATGTACCTCTTCTCAAGTATTTTTAGTGAATTTATTTCCTTTCTTAAATGGAAAATGAACAAACCTTGCCAGTCAGCTTTGAAAAATCATCTCCTCCAATTATCTGCATATCTTGCATAGACTGATCATTCTGAAAGAAGATAAAATTTTGAAATTGGTTATAACTGTACAAAATTAAAATATAAATGTTACCTTTTTTAAAAAAAATCTTGATGACTAGTCTTAGTTATGAATATTTTCTAATGCTTGTCAGTATTGGTGTACAAGAAAACCACACTCTCACTTTTTCCTGTGGCTTCCTGCATCTCCTGCTCGTTTTTAAGCCAACATCAAACTCTAGGGTTTACTGGACTAGAAAAAGTTGCACCTTTCTTTTTAAAATAGTGTTCCCTTGCATGCTATTTCTTAGTATGACAAGGGTTGAGTAACATATTTATCCCTTTCAAAATGGGAGGACAGGAGCATCTCAACATTTGAGCAAACACCTGTAAGCACATTCTTGGTTTGGAACAGTTTTTGGAAACACAGGCTAAATGTGCTTACACGTCAGCTCTTTTTGGAGGAATTCATTTTCTTCAGGGGAAAAAAGTTTTGCAAAATTTATCACTTACTATCAAAAATATTTTCAGTGTGCCATACAGTTTCCAGAGCTTTGTTTATTCAACTGACTCAAAGATAAAATCCTTGAGGTCAATTACTTAAATATGACCAATCAGGTTGAATTAAATGCAACAGAATAGTATGTTTTGATTTTCCTCTTTAAAAAGTTATTTTTTGAAGAATTCTTTTTTTGCTGAATTTGTTTTACAGACATTTCTAGTTGAAATTCCTTCTGATGGAAAATTCTCAACCAGCTCTAGCTCCAATTTATTATCAGCAGAACACAAAGTAAAGATCACATAAAGGAGACACATGGAAGCCCTACTTTTAAGGCAAGACAAAAGAGGCCTTAAAGAAGGTGGCAAATTAAAAAATACGCAGTCATGGCCAGGCTATATGAACTTTTCAGAAAAATCAAGAGCAGAAATAAGTATAGTTAATGTGGGTTTTTTGCAAAACTTTTT
>VYZP01007711.1:0-10161 GCA_013400635.1 Hypocryptadius cinnamomeus | reverse complement strand
TTGTTTTGTTTTGTTTTGTTTTGTTTTTTGCTTTTTGTTTTCCTATTTAACAGGTGGAGCATGTGTTCAGACCTGTCCTTAGACATGACATGAGCTTTTGCAGATGAAATGATACATCAGAGGGCCACACAGTTATCATGATCAATAATGAGTATAAAAGTCTACCTTGGGAAGTCTAAGTTTTGGACTCTTCACATCCCAAATGGTGCAGGAACGGCTTCTGATCAGATGCCCTTGCAAATGGGGAGGAGGAAATGTACAGGCAGGGAGAATGGTGTGCAGAAAGCGAGAGCAATAGAAACATACAGACAAATTTCAAAACTATTCAGGGAATAGTTGTGAGTAAAGGGTACATTTACTGAAATTGGACCAGCTACAGGAGAAGAAAACAAGGGCTGAATTCATCAGGACATACTAAACAAATGCTTTAGACACTAAATTGGCCAATGTCCTCCCCAAAACTCAGCAGCCTACTACTTAGCTTTCATCAGGGTTTGCTTATGGTATGTTAGTTCAGGTATTTCAACTGTACCAGTGTGCAGTCTGTCTTCTGTTGCATTGCTGTGTTACACAGATAAAGTACAATGACACGGAGCAAACTCATTGATCTGTGAATACAGAGCACATATGTCTTGATAGGCAATTATATTTCTTGATCTTTGGCTCTTCTGAGTTTTCTTCAGGTCACACTGATGTCAGGAAGTACTTCAGATGCTGAAGCACACTGAGAATCAGTGTGTAGCTGTAGGTTCATGTTCGAATTCAAATGTCAACCAGCTGGGTTCAGATCATCATCATATTGCAGGAACACATTTGGTAAGCTTCTGCAGTGATATTCTTTGAACCTGTTACTATTCATGATTTTTATTATTTACCTAGATTGAATGGAAATAAAATATGCTATTAAAAGTAGCAGGTAACATAAATTTAAAAAGATAACAAGGGGACAGTCTTGTACTTCAGAATTATCAAATATAAGTGGAAGAATAATCCAGGGGTTTGTGAAGGGACAAGATGAAGTTCAATATAGAGAAATGCAAGATACTCAGTTCTATACTTAGGCAAGAACAATCAGATGTACAAATAAGGGATGTGAAGTGGCCAGTAGAGAAAGATCTGGAGCAATTGTGAATCACAAGCTGAAGAGAAGTCAGAATTAAGATTGCCATGAGAAAAGCAAACACCATACTGGGATATATAAACCAGAGTACCATCTGCATGACATGGGATGCGATTTCTCTGCTGTATTCTCATCTCCAATTTTGGTCACTGTTGTTCAAGAAGGAGAGAACTGGTTGAACAATGTCCAGAAGAGGCCAACAAGAATGATTAGAAGTCCAGAGAATGTGACTAAGGAGGAGAGATTGAAATATGGGGGTTATTTAGTCTAGAGAAGATCAGCCTGGGAAGGGATATGATAAGAGTCTTTAAATACATGAAGAGGAAGAGAACAATTTGTTCTTTATGTCCAGGGTGCAGAGGAGAAGGGTTAAAGTATAACAAGGGACATGTAGGTTAGATTTAATGAAAAATACTTTCCTAATAGGAAAGATAAATGAAACCCTGAAATAACCTGAGATTTGGACTTCATGGGAGATTTTTAGAGACGGGTTGGACATAGCATGTCTCAGGAATGACAGAGGGAGGACAGGTTTTGTCTGTGGGCAGGCAGACAGAGTTGATGGCACTGAAGAAAGTCACTTGCAGTTCTATTTTGTGCACTGTCTACAAACAACTGTGACAAGTTCTTGCTGAGATATGATAATCACAGTAATATGGAATTTCATAGGAGTGAGGGGTAATTCAGGCTGTTGGTTTTGCCCTTCTGTACCTTCAAATGTCATAGTCACAACAACAAACGTAGGCATCTCCTCAGGTCTCCAAACTTAGTGCACACACTAATTCATATACAAGTGGCCAAAATGCTTCCTTCTACCCTTGGGTAAATGAGACATTCAGCAAAGCAATGAGTATCTGGACCATAATCCGAATGCCTCAACACAACCTGGATTTCTATTTATATTTGAAAAACCTTTACTACATTCTCGTGATACTATGTTCTAGTAAGAATAAGAGCATAAACTTAAATAGTGCAAAACACCCATCTCTTTGTGGACAGAAAACTGTATTTCCTGAGTCATGGGAGGGACCACAGACCATCTTCATAGGTTCCTATCTCATTCTATCTAACATTGGAAGTGTCACCAGGCTATGGATAGGATCCTGAAAGGTGCACAGGTTGTCAGCATTGCCCATGGTGGTGGGAGCCTGCATTTACCTCTGGGGTAAATATTATGGGTTGTAGAGAAACTACTAAAATCTTCATCCAGGCTCCCTGTCCGGACATTTATTTGATTTATTCTATGGAAGTAATCTCTGTTGCTATACTGCATGTAATGATATATGCTGAATTAGACCCATTTGAATGCATGCTGGAGGGTTTCTTTCAGGGTTGCTGAGACTTGGAGGCCAGTCCTTGCTGAGAGGTGTGAGTTCAGTTACTGCATTGTTCCCTAAGTGGTGGGAAGCTCTAGGTCTGCAAGCTTTGACCCCATTTGAGTCTGGTTCTTGCTCCCATTGATATGCAAAAACTCTGGGGGTGCCAGCTTACTCCTGTGATTTACAGAGATGTTTTGCTTCCCTGGCAGCCACAGAAGACCCAGCTATGCCCTACCTTTGCCCACAGGAAGGTATCACCCCCACAGTCTGTGTGCCACAGGCTGCAGTGACCAGCTGTCACCCAATCCCTGCCACAGGCAGTGGAGGAGGGCAGACCTCCTGCCATCCCAGCATGACTCGGGGAGGAGAAATCTCCCCTGCCACTCCAAATAGAAGTAAGCTAATTTATGCTTCAGGTGAAGTGAGGAAGAAGGATGATTCAAGGCCTCTGAAGGTAGGCAGAAGTGAGCTAGTCCAGGGGATGAGGTCAGTTTTAATTTGCTCTGCTCTGTGGGCAGGGGGCAGCTGTGATGCACTATTTTGTCACATGAGCCTAGAAAAGTGGTTTTGTCACTGTCAGTAATGAATGTCAGCTCTGTTACTACAGCCCCAGAAGGAGAAAAAGACAGAATTGCTGTGCAAAGAGAGCCAAAAATTTCCATAATTTTTCCTTTCTCCCTTTATCTGTGCACCATCCTCCCTTGTCCTGCCAAAGAAAAGAGCCCCTCAGAGGTTACCCTCCGCCTTTCTTGAATTCACATGACTTTGCCGCTTCGGATCCTTCACCCCCTGTGTTTAACCGAGGTTATGAAAACCAAGCTGCTTGCTCTCTGTTTGTTTTCAGTGATCTTCCCTGTGTGCTGCCAGCAGCCAGAGCCATGGCCTTTCCCAATACAGGGCATCACAGTGAGCTCCGAGTGCACCCAGGGTTGATGGGAGAGGTGCAGGAGACAGCAGCCAAGCTGAGCTTATGTAAAAAAATTAAGGTCAAAGCCTCACCAAGATTTACAGTGCTTTGTGTTCAAGGTACTGGTGGTTGAGCTTAGGTCATGTTTTCCCTGCTGCTCTGAGGCAGAGACCAGCTGCAGGGTACAATGCAGGGACACGGTGGCTCTCAAAGAGCATGACCAGTCAGCTCTGCAGCTGCACTAGTCTGAACCCTGGATGCAAGAACCAGCAGCACATGAGATTTCCACTGGAGCAATTTCCATAATCCTTGGCCATGCTGCAGGTATGAAATTGTTTGTGGAAGAATCCTGGTGGGCCAGCACTTGAGAAATGAATTAGGCAGTTGCCTACAATGATGGCAAATACCCACAGCATTGGAAAGTAGCATTTCCAAATTGTATTTAGTGATTTAGAAACTTACACCCCATCTTCAGGCCTGGCAGGCTCATATCTGTGAAGCATTTCTGTTGGGAAATAGGATTCTAAAACTTTTGACACTCAGCACTAAGTTAACTTAAATCCCACTGATTTTGGCATTATTGGAACATAATTCCTTCTACAGAGGCTTTAAAAGAAGTCCTAGTGAGGAGGAACAGTGAGTGAAAAAGTCAGAACAAAAATTAGAAGGGCAATAGTTTATAGATGCATTGCAGGGGAAGATTAGAAATGTATCTATTTATCTCTGCTGTTTCACTGGCTTCTCTTTTGGTTTTGACTTTTGTGGAATATATTTAATCACTCTCAAATGTCAGAGCATGAATGTGGGTGATGCTGTCCCAGATGGCTAGCACAGAGCATGGGCTTCTCACACAAAGCAGGGGGACATGTGTGAACGCCCTGAGGACTTTCTGTGCTGATCCTATTTCGTGACTTCCTTTGAGACCACAAAGCAGTGCATGAGTTCTCCTTTGTACTTTCTTGTTCAGCTGTGTCTTGAAAGCTGGCTAGCACACATCCTAGGGAAGATCCCCGAGGTTGGTTCTGTGCTGTAAGATACTTGTCTTCTATGGTAAGCAGGGCACTTCCACCAGGGAACATCTGGGGCTGGAGATGAATGAGACCATAGGGGGGAATTCACATCAGATGGTCCTGAGCTGTAGCAGCTACTTAGTCCTCCAAGCAGCTGCACTGCACAAGAGATGAAGCTGTGCCTTGTATCTGGACATGCAGTTGAATGAGAGGAATCAAGCAAGCTTGTTATTCCAGAGCTGGTTATTGATCAGTGTTTTGTTTTCTTTTCTTTTGTGGGGTGTGGGGAGTCTAAAGTAACAAAGTTTTTCTACAGATTTTAGTGTCTCTGTTCCTCACCAGGCCACAGACACAGGGAGGCTGTGACCACTTCCCTGGGGAGCCTGTTCCCATGCCCAAACCACCTTCTGGTGAAAACCTTTTCCTGATATCCAACCTAAATCTCCCCTGACTCAGCTTCATGCTGTTTCCTCAAGTCCTGTCAATGGTCATGAGAGAGAAGAGCGCCGTACTTGCCCCTCCTCTTCCTCTCACGAGAAAGTTCAGACTGCAATGAAGCGTTCCCTCAGTCTCCTCCAGGATAAACGGATCAAGTGGCCTCAGCTGCTCCTCAAAGGACTTCCCCTCCAGACCCTTCACCATCCTCGTGATCCTCCTTTGGATGCTTTGGACTTTGACAGGGGAATGTTGGCATAACTGATCCATAATGCCAGTGACCCATAGTAAGATATTTGCCTTTGTCAAAAAACATCACTCCAGGCCAGGAATTTGAGTTGGAGTGGGGCAAAGCATTAAGAAAACTTCTGGTGCCACATGAATGAGGCTGTCCTGCCAAAGCCAGACATGGTACCTGCTTTGGTACAAAGATTAAGTCTTGATTTGTGTTTGTAATTCATTTACCATGCTGGTGCCAATGCCAGTATGAACCTGTAGATATTACTGGAATGCAAATCTTAAAAGTAGGTTTTGCATTTGTTCTTAGTCCTCCATGCTGAAGTTTTATTTCCTGCTATGAACTGTCCATACTAGCTTTCTGCAATTCCTACGTGAAAAAAAATTTATCCAGTTTCCAGTCAATTTAAATTCTCTCTTCTTGAACGATAGAGGGCTTGAAATATAAAGAATTTAAGTAATGAATTTTCTACCTTTGCTACTACTGTCTTTGTCCCACTAAATAGCCATGGACCAGGTAGGGAAGGTCTTGGTTTGCCTAAAGTTTTTGGAATACCTTTTGTAACAATGCTTTCTATGGTAGAGGTTCTCATCTAGTGAACTCACCATTCTGTCCTTGTCACTGCCAGCCCATCATTATCACCAACTTATCATATACTAGGAAAACCCCAAACTTTTTTTTGTGGAGATGTTTTCGTGCTGCCTTGATTTGCCTTATAACTCTGTTTTCTTCTCTTGTAGCTAGCCTTGGAGAAAAAAAAAGTCCTTCTATGCACAGATAACAGAGTTTCTGTTTTAACTCATGTAACAAAGGCTTGTGTTTTTGTTGTCATGGCTGCCACGTTTTGTTCCCATAGCACTGTCTGTGTGTACGTGGATGTGATTCATTACCTACAGACACTAGAACCTACACCCTGTCCTGCTGTTTGTACTTAAACTGCTTCCCTATAATAGAACAAACAAATATCTCAGATCTGCCTCCTGGTGGGCTCAAGCCAATATCCAAGTTGTTTGGCTTTGATCCATCTCCAAGGACCTATCAATTAATTTACAAAAGCAGGGTTGACAAAGCCATGGAATATTCCATTGTGAGCAGCAGTGAATGCACGTTCTATATTTTAACATAAACTGATGTCCTCCATTTCCACGTTATATAAGGCAGCATCCACTAATGTATAATCTTAAAGATTATTCATAGGAAAAGCATAGGAATAGAGCATTCCTGTCATGACAAAAGAGCAAAATTTAACATGTTTGAAGTGGCAGCTATCAGTTGTAAGGCGGGAGGAATATGTCTTGCCTGAAGTTTTCCTGCAATTCCTGAATGACTGGAATGCTTGGTGGAGTGCCTGGTGTACTGACTGGAGAGCCTGGAGTGTCACATGCAAAATCAAAGAGCAAAATGCTCAGTAAGTCTATATATTCTCTACCTAGCCCATGCAAACAAAACATGCCCATTTGGATATTATTTTTTACAGAATCACAGAACCATCAGGGTTGAAAGAGACCTTCAAATTATCTACTGGAACCACCAACCCAGCATCACCATAATCATCCCAACCCATATGCTCAAATGCCACATTCAGACACCTCTTTATCACATCCAGAGACAGTGACTTCATCACCTCCGTGGGCAGCTTATTCCAATGCCTGACCGTTCTTTCAGGGAAATTTTTCTTCTGATATCTAATCTGAACCTTCCCTGATGCAAATTAAGGCCATTTCCTTTCTTTGTTTTACTAGAGACATGACAGAAGAGACCAAACCCCACCTGGCTACAACCTCCTTTCAGGGAGTTGTAGAGAGCAATGGAGTCCCCCTTGAGACTCTTCTCCAGGCTAAACATCCCAGGCTCCCTCAGCTGCTCCTTATAGAACTTGTGTTCCTGACCCTTCACCCACTCCACTGCCCTTTGAACATGCTCCAGCACCTCAACATCCTTCTCATAGTGAGGGGCCCAAAACTGATCACAGGACTCAAGGTGTGGACTCACCAGTGCCGAGTACAGGGTGACAGTCGCTGCCCTGGTCTGGCTGGCCACACCATTTGTGACACAGGTCAAGATGCCTTTGGCCTTCTTGGCCACCTGGGCACACAGTTTGTTCATGTCCAGCTGGCTGTCCACCAGCACCACAAGTTTCTTTCTGCTGAGCAGCTCTCGAGCCACTCTTTCCCGGTCTTACAGCATAGACCCTGCCCTCCCCTCCAAGTTACTATAAAACATACTACCTGAAAGTAGTTGTAGGTGTACACTTAGGTATATAGAACATGATAAATAATCAAACATTTCTCGTAAATTCACTCTTTTAATGTATAAGTTCACTAATCAGTACTAGAATCTCTTAGGATTTGAGCCTGTTTCGTCAGCTCTCACAAGGATAAAACAGAACACTCAGTCTTCAAAGTGAAAAGCCTTGCTTTGCCACTAGACCACTCCCACTTGAATTTCCTTCAGAATTCTTCTTTTTTCTTTTTCCTATATCTTTTACTGCTGGTTCCTTTCTCCTCCTCATTTTCCTCAATATCCCAAGAAAATTCCCTAAATATTTCTCCAGAATCTCACAATGTCAAAACCCTGAGGTCTGCCCAATTTAATTTTCTTTTCATGAAAGGCAATTCACCTTCTCTTCTTTCAAGCAATGTAACACGATCATTTTGTAGAATTAGCCTCTGATTCCACCCTGATTCCAGCTTTTGGAGGAAACAAACTATGTCCCTCCATGGAAGAACTCCCCAGAATGTACTACTAGAGACAAAGAAATTTGGGGAAGACATGTCATATTTCCCATGGTTGAATCCTGCTAAGTGCTTGTCCTTTCTTTTATTTTGTGGCAATAAACTCCATATGCTAACATTGTAGTGGAGGGTTTTTCAGTCAAGTTGCCACAAGTATAACAAGGTATAATAAGGAGAAAATAGGGAATAATTTAAGAGAGAAGATATCTACATCATGTGGAAGGTTTAATTCAAGGCTGGATATTTCCCTGAAGAAAGAGTATTTCAAACTGGAATTAGATGAGAAGACTCTTAAAGGCTGTGTTAGAACAGAGTAGCCTCTTTCAACTTCTCGTGTAGGAAGTATTTCAGTTCCCCAAATCTGCATCATGACTTTCAGCTTTCATTGGCTTCTGTCTGGATAGATGCCAGCACAGAGGAGGAAAGGAAAAACATGTTCTTTTTCTTTCACTCCACTAGAAATCTGGTTTCAAGGAAAATATCTGCTCTGCCTTTCATCAAACTCAGTGTTGGGCCAGTTGATGTGTTAGGGCTTGGGGATATTCCATGCAGTGTTCTAGCAACAGGGACTCATTTGATGGCCATGCTGCCAAATGTCCTCTGTGTAGCCTCGTGGGATGGGCAATTGTCAGGTGGCCTTTGAAGGAAAACAGTGTTTTCTTTGCAGAGGTGGAGGTTTGGGTTCTGCTCTGCTCATCTCAGGTAGGTTCCCTCTACAAGGTCAGAGTCCAGGACACTACCCATGAACAGGCCATTGAGAGCTCTGCAGCAAAGTAAACAAACAGGATCTGATCACAGACAGCTCATTATCTACTCCATTTTCTGAATCATC
Source organism: Hypocryptadius cinnamomeus (assembly GCA_013400635.1). NCBI lineage: Eukaryota > Metazoa > Chordata > Aves > Passeriformes > Zosteropidae > Hypocryptadius > Hypocryptadius cinnamomeus. The sequence goes on along the minus strand of VYZP01007711.1, from coordinate 1,565 downwards.
ACAACCAGTTTGGAATGGGAATCCCATCTAAGCTGGTTGTTTTTGGCAAAACAGGCCATCCCTTGTAACCAGAAGTGACTGGTTTCTTCCCTTTATTCCCCCACACTTTGCTGAACATAATACAAGATACTTTCCAGCCTCCGTTGTGGGTAAAGACAAGGAACCAAAGGGACCAGAAACTCTTTCCAGTGGCAGCCCTGCTGGAACAGAGCTCCAAGCAAAGCAATGTGGAGAAAGGACAGAAAACCTGTCATTTGGGCAGCTCCCTTTCACAGTAGTAACAGCAGCAAAGGAAAGGCCAGATAATGGCAATTTGGGGTGGGAGAGATGGGTTAGAAGCCATGATGTGGGCTGGAGTGCATCCACTAAGTGTTCAGAAAAGAGACAGTTTTCAATAGGATCTTGAAATGCACTGCAATCTAGTAAACATGTGTGTGTCAGCAGCAAAGGCTCAGAAGTACTCTGGGGGTTTACTTATTTCCTGGAGACTCTGACACAAAGAAAAAACAATAGAGGAAAGAAGAAGAAGAACTACATGCCAGTTTCTGTGCAAAACATGGGAAAACACACTTTGTATCAATGAAATATTTTATCTCTTCTGAAATAGGTCAACTTGTGTCACTCTTGAGTACTTTAAAGCGTAAGACAGGACAGAAAATTCAAAATGAAGAGCTCTTTTGAACAGGAGAATCCAAATGTTTCAAAGAATGCTAATTTTTATCTTTGTAGATTTTTCGTTAATACACAACAGCCACAAATGAACAGTGTGGCAAAGCCAAAAAGAAATGTGTAAACTTGCAAAAAAATCCCATGTGAAAAATTTTCTCTGGGGAAAAAATTACATTTCCACAGTTTAAAAACATGAAAAAGCTGGGGACAGAGTGTTTAAATCCTTCTTTGTGTATCTGGGAAAGTGGGTGTCAGCACCACTATTTTTTCCCTTCTTGGATCCCAGCGGGTGCCACAAGAAGCAATTTTCCTAGCCATGCTGAGAGGACATAAATACCACAGAGGAATTTCTTCAGCTTTGAAGCCAGTGCTCTGTCATAACATGGACAATACCTTAGAGGTGCTGAAGTACTAACAAAAGGAGAAGTGATTCAGGCCTGCATATGAGTTTCTGTGTCAGAACTGAGCCAACACTGCTCAATCCCATCAACAGGCAGGCAGGAGATCTGAGTCAGTGAGGGTGGTAGAAAGGAATGAGTACATGAGAGCCTCCCAATGGCACATGATGAACCAGTTGGAATATCAGCACAACTCAGCCTTTCCCTCCAAACACACAGAGATTCTTTATGCAGCTCTCACTGTGCAGGGGAGACGGATGGCTCTCCATTGCATACAGAGGAACAACATGAAAGTCCAGCATAAACATGGCTCTGTCAGAGCCATCGCTGCCCACCTCCTCCCCATCACTTACTCATCCCTCCCATGGGCAGGACTGGAGATGAAATAGCAGTGGAAAGCAAAGACAGGCCTGCCCAAAAAGAAATTGAGCAGCTGCTGGAGCCTCAGAGTGACACTGGAGTAAATAGTTTGTGTCTGTAATGACAGGAGCTTAATAC
>VYZP01007693.1:1846-12580 GCA_013400635.1 Hypocryptadius cinnamomeus | reverse complement strand
TGGAGTTTCCTGTGTTAAATGTAGTGACATTTGGGACACACAGGACAGCATAGACTTTGCTGGATTTGATGAAGCATACATGTTAATTTGGGGATAGAAGGAAGAATTATATCAGCATGGATGTTTATACATGCTGATTAAAAAAAGAGAGCATTCATATCAAATCAAAACAAAGGTGAATTTAACAGACTATCCTTTCTGTGACCTTGCCTGTTTCTGGATGCCTGGGGAAGAGTATGAAATGAGGACAGTTATGTACAGATACCACCTCTAAATACTATCCTTGCCTCCAGCAAATTGTGTCTTTCTAAACCAATGGTAATCCCTTTCTGTGTAATAACTACTGTGAATTTTTTCCTCTCTAGCCATGTCCTGTTGATCTTTGCACACAATCACCTACAACAAGAAGTTTTCAAGTTGTTTTTGCATGTTTTGTGAGAAACATCCTGTTTAATTTGATTTTAATTGCAGTTTTGTTCTACTCATATTTGAAAACCCTTCTTAATTTATCAGAAAATGTTGTAAATAGTCAGTTCATGAAAAACAAGTATTGTCCAAATCTTAGCATCATGGGTCCCCAACACCTTATTTGTATGCAGAAGTGTAAATGCTAATCCCAGTGTGGGTCTCTAACACCTCAGATCTATGCAGTTTTTCACAGGATTATTGTGTAATTATAAAACCTGTAAAATAAAAAAATGCTTTTAAAGTTCCTTTCTTTAGGCATTATTAGCTCTTCTGAAACACCAGACAGTTAGAGAATGATAAAATTCTTGAGGTCAAGAGCTTAGTAGATTTCAAAGAAATAGGTATTTATTCATTAAGGAGATCAGTCACAGGTAAAATATGGTCATATAGAATAGAACAGAATAGAAACATTCTGTTATAAAGGACTTAGAAAGATAATCTTTTCTAACTGCCTGACCACTTCAGGGCTGACCAAATGTTAAAGCCTATATGCTGATAACCCAGCTAGTAATCTAGCCTTTCACAGGGAGCAGACCTCAGGAACATCACAACACCTTGACAGGGACAGCTTGAGCATGTAGATCCTCTCTTGTGCCCAGAGTTGGATTTTTTTTCTCTTGTTTTCTTTTTGGTTTGTTATGGTTCTGGTTTTGAGTTGTTTTGTTTTGTTTTCCCACAGCCTTAGTGTATTTACTTAGGCCACAGCTTCCAAGACAATGATAAAATTTACAGGTGTGAAGCAGATTGATTTACTAGCTGTGATCCTACTGTGCTTTTTGGACTGGTGTTGGAGGATTTCCCTAGGTCACAATTCTGACCTTGGTATGATCATCAGAGCATTTCTAAAATAACGAGTGTAGAGGAGGATGCAGTCCTTCTTGTGTCTCTGAAGGAGGACGTCAGCAGAAAATACAAGGAAGCCTCTACCAGGAGTTACTGCTTAGCCATTGTTTGTTACTGTCCAGCCGCCTGCTAGTGTCTTTTGGAGCTCAGCTTCTCTGGATTGCAAATTTGGACTTCATCTGGGACATTTTCTGTATGTGGTTCAAAAACTGACGTCGTCACTAATGTGATATGGCAAGTTTGGGTGATGAGCTTCCCAAGTGCTAGCTCCCTTAGTCAATGGGTGTTGGAGATCTGCCTATTTTGAGCCAAACTTTTAAATGGTGATGTTACAATGAACCCTAAGGGATCAGAAGAGTGAAGAGAAAGCCTGAGATGCATGCAGTCAGTTCAGTTGCTTCCTTTGCTCTTTGCTGGCAGTTAAAGGAAGCTTTTTTGTTCAATCCAAGATTTGCAATGAAGCGTTTACTGAAAAGGGATTTGTTGGGGGTGTTAAAGAATGAAGGAAAATAAAGTTGTCATGGTTCCATATGCATGAGAGCAGTGTGGCCTAAGTCTTCTCTGAGATGTATGTTTAGAAGAATGTTTTCTGGCTAGGCATTTGAGGAAGGGTGTGCATCTTTGAGATGTGGCTCAGTGCCCTCAACCACTTGTTGTAAATCAAGGGCCCAGAGCTTATAGAGGTTTTCAGTCACCTGAGAGTGGCTCACACTGACTTCTGTTTTCTGCTTAATGTCTCTAAAGCTAAACTCATTGAATGGCACCACCTCTCTCCACAGAGCCTCCAGTTCCTTTCTTGCCATGCATTTTAGGACTGTTAGCCTGTCGTAAGATGCTTCGGTAGGAACATTATGTGAACACTGAAGCCACTGGTCTTTTGACAGCATTAGGTGGTATAAGAATGTGTATAGAGGAGGCAAAGGCTTGTTGGATCATTTTTCATCTTGAACAGTCTTCAGAGATTCCGTTTTGTCACACTGTGAATGCAGTTGTGTATTTAAGATGCAGGTGTACTTATTGGCTTGGGATTAACTTCTGAGAATGTGACTGACCTATCTATTTTGTCCATCTCTTCCATGAAATACTGGAAAAAAAAGTGTCTTGTAGTTGGTTTCTAGTACTCTCCAAGCATGTCATTTCAGATCAAGAAAACATTCCCTGTGTGGGTGTTAATCATCCAGCATCTTGGACCTCTTGAAATATACAGATAAAAGCAAACTAGACTGTAAAATTGTTATATATGTGTATATATACATGTGTATACATGTGTGTGTGTGTTTGTGTGTGTGTGTGCACTCCTTTGAGGCTTTGATGGTGGCAACCAATGGATTGTAGCTGTGGTCTTGTGCCTCTTCTGAAATATATTAATGGAATTCTCTTTGATTGAGAAAATAATCTTTTTAACCAACTGAAAATGCCATTAAAAATATGAAACGTCTTTTGAAATGTTTGTTCTCAATATGTGTGTACCATGGAAACTTTTATTGTATTGTCTTGACTTTGAAAGTAGTTCTGACACATAATGCAGTGTCAAAGAAATGCATTATGTATTTCCCATGAACCAAAAATGCACTGAGCTGGAATGTGAAAGCCCTTGGTTTTGTCACAGATTTTTTGAATTCTGTGTGTTGAGGCAAATTTTCAGGGATCCAGTTCTGTGCTGTGCTGTTACAAGTAATAAATTCTTGGTTCACAGTATTGTTGCAGAATATAGATTTTTTTTAGTGTGCAGCTGTACCTTTTTCCATTGCTTCTAGTTGATGTTGGTGAGAGAAAGGAAAAATAATCTTGTGTTCTTCAGGACGACATCGTTGTCTCTGGGCAAGTAATTTTCTTTGCTCCCCATCAAGATTGCCAAGCTGCAATCTCAATGTTTCCAAACACTGTAGCCCCAAAACACTTTCCTTCCCATTTTTAAAATAATTCCCTGTAGTGTTTGCCATGTTTTAAGTTAAAAACTTAAAAACTTATGGACCCTAGGAGGTCCATATGTAGTAAAACCTCATTAAAGGCTAGAGTAATACCAGGAATAAGTAAGCATCATTGAATAGAAGTAGACTGCATGTACTGAACAGATGGGTACCACAAAGTAACAGAAACAGCCTTCCTCCCTTGCTACTATTATATGTGTGGTAGAAATCAACCCTTTAATGTCCAAGAGGGGATATATATGCCATTTATATTGAAATTTTTATGTAAGGCCTCAGGACGGAGTTATTCTTTATAGATTTCTTTTAAATCATGCAGTACATTTATTGGGAATGCTTTGTGCCATCTGATAAAAGAGCATGTATCTGAATAATGGGGTGGGGAGAGAAACATCCTTATTTTTGTTCTTGAAAATTCTAGGGTTTTATGTGATGACAATGGGTCCATCTTTCTATGCTTTGCAAGTGTTTTATGCTTTGCAAATGTTTCTTGCAAATGAAAATTAAGACATCAGCCTGATGGTTGTTGCAGCACAAAGGAGTTATGGACATCAACTGTTAGAGAAATAGCTTTAATTATTCTTTTGTTTTCAAACCTTTATGTTTGGAAAGTTTCAGAGAAAGAAAAAGAAGCTGAAGAATAGTTAGAAGAATCATTTAATTGCAAACAATTCCAGATAATTTGTATTATCTAAAGAAAATATTGTGTAATTTTATAGAAATCTCTTGCATTGCCTTTGAGACTTTTTCTTATTTCTGGTCTACAGGTTGTGTAGTACAGTTGACCTGTGTAGATATTGATAGTGAAAATCCTGTTGGCTATAAAGAGCATTTGAAGTGAAACATGCAAATAATACTAAATTTGCTTGGATAAATGTTCCATTTCTTTCAGAGAAAATATGAAACCTGATATCATTCCTAATAATAGAGAAAGGTCTGTTAGTATCTTGATTAGTGGCTGAAACCAAGGTCTTAAAGGCCACCAAGGGAGTAGTAGAATCACTGTCTGAACTTCTATTGTTGGATTTTAGCTATTAGCGTTTGAATTATTGAAAAAGCAAAGCACTAAAAGAGCTGGGTTTTTTTCAGATCTCTCACTGTAATGTGTATCTCCTTATTTAAAAATCAAAACATAGATTCTATAAGAGCTACTGATCTAAATAAATTTAATTCAAATTTATGAATCAGTATACTCAGTTACTTCATAAACTGGTGCTCTCTGCAGCTTTAAATTAATAATTGTTTGTAGACAGCATATGTTTTATTTTACCTTCCCTTAAAAGGCAAGAAAGCAAGTTCACCCTCTAGCATGATTCAAACAGCTTTTTATGTCATATTTTACTCTGTTAACATAGAATCATAACAGATTATTTGGATAATATTAATAGACTGTTTCAAATTAATTTATGCTGGAAAAATGCTGCCTGGTCTAGTAATGGTATTTTTAGTCTGCTAACATCTAACTTAAATTTAATTCTGGACTTGCAACACGTGTCTTAATTTTAATGCATGGTGAGGTGCTGTGGTTCAAACAGTAATGGGATCTGACACGACCTTATAAACTACAGCTTTAAGGAGACAGTAGCAAAGATGAGCAGCATGGCACCCATATGGCCGCTCACTTAATCACCAATAGCTAACACGGGGTCATAAGAGATGCCATGGCTGTGGCAAACTGCCAGGGATGCTTGGAGTATGGGTCATCTGGCAGCTACAGCCACTTCTGCAAATGCCTTTTGCCTGTGGGTCAGGTTAGGATGCTCCTGGGCTGCAGCAATGCCAGTGTGACTGGAGGAAGTCCAATCTCACATCAGTAGTGTCAGCAGCGTTCCACCTGCGCTGCTGCTGCCGGGCAGGGGGTGGGCAGTGTGCCTGCACTGCCAGCACTGGTCAGGGTGGGGTGTCTGCCAGCAGGGTGTCAGGGCTAAGTGAGCAAATGCCTGTGTGAGCGTCTTTAGGTGTTCTGCAACAAAATACTGCACTAATTTGTGTGGATTGCACAATTACTATCTGTTTTGAAAATAATTAAAAATTCCTGCCTAACTGAAGCAAGTGAGTTTTGAGACAGCTGAAGACCTGCTACCTGCAGTAGCAGCTTCAGTAATAACTAAATTGGGGGGTTTTCTTTGTGAAATCCACTGTTTTTAATTATTTTCCTTTTCTGGTTGACCTTTGAGATATTCTTCTTGCCCTTCTTATTGTTGCTGTATCTAAGTTCCACTCACACTTCTTATGGGCTCTTCTCTATGGTTTTCCCTTTTTCTGTTTGACACAAACATTCCCAGGAAAGCCCAGCAATCAAAGCAATCAAAGAAAAACATTAGTCTAACTAACACAGTCATCAAGTTGTTTATTCTATGTGTGCACTCTACATATCTCCCCTGAGTGCAATCCGGCTTGTGAGCTCTGTGGAGTAGCACCTGGGCACTCCAGGTCTCTGGAATCACACAACATCTGGCACTGTGAGGTCAGGTGTGTTTGGATCTTAGAAAAATAACATTTTCATAAGTAATGGGATACATCTTCCAGAAAGCATCTAGTTTCATTCTCTAAGTTTCTAGGGAGAGAATTCTGTCTTCCTGGTGATTTGTTTGAATGGTTGAAAGAAAGAAGTCTCTTTTCTGATTTGAGTTCCTTTTCGATTTTACAATGCCTGCCTGAGAAGATAGATCTACATGGTCCTGTGCTAAACTGGTGAAATTCTGGTTGACTGGCATGAAGTCAGATTTCTTACTGCTATGACCTCCTACTCTGGAATATCTTTATTGCCTTTAAAAGTCTAAACTAGAAGGAAAAATGTGGAGCTTACTAATTAAACAGAGTGCTGTGATTTGCATATAATGAGATTCCTGTGGTTGGGAGTATATTTTATTCTCTTTGCTACCCAGCTGACTTTTGCTTCTTTCAGTGTTTCAGCTCATACAGGGTTGAGCTTTCTTTTGGTTACAATAACCTGCTGTTGAACAAATAAATGTGCCCTTCTTAAAGTGTGACCATTGTCTAGATGGCTGTGACTAGTTTTCACTTCAAGGAAAAGAAGCATCCTAAATAGTACTATTATAAAGTAAGAAGAGGGACAAAAAGGCACTGGAATCGAAAATTCAATAATGAGGTCAAGGTAGACAAATTTAGGCCCCTGAATTTGATTTATAATTGTTTTATTATACTTCCCCATGAGGCAGTTATTGTTATCCAATCATAAATTTTATATTTTAAAAGGAAGCAAGAGCTTCTCCAATTCGCCAGTAAAATTGGAATTGAGTCAAATTTTACATTATGGTGGAGACTTAGGTGAAATTCAGATGTGTCCCTGCTTGAACACATTGCTTTTTCCATAGTACATCCGAAGAAGGTGAGAGAGATTTTATGACTGCTAATGTAGCCTGGATGGATAATTACCTATTGTACATCCTCCAGAAAAATAAACAGTGGCCATGTGATCACTGTCAGTGTCCTTTGTGACATTGAAATTCCCATAACAGGTTTTTTCTTTGTTTCTGAGCCCAGTGAACATTTTGATGTTGGTAAGTTTTTAAAAATTATTAAGAAGGGTTCTCAGTGACTCTTACCCCTTTGTAGAGAGTCTCCTTGAGACAAAATGACCTTTCTGTTTTTCAGGGCCTTTTGAAGATATTTCTGCATAATTCAGGCTGATAAGTATCTTTGCATCACGTACTTGGCAAGGGGGCCAGTGTTTCTTTGTCCAACACTAACCTTCCTTCTCTACTCATTATCTCCAGTGAGGGCCGTTTTAATTGAAGTTATCCCTTTGGAAAGATATCTCCAGTGCAGTTCGTTATTGATTTTGAAAGATCTGACCTGTTAAAATTTCCTTGCCAATGAGTTAACCTTCTTTCCTGAAGGTGAATTAAAATAGAGAATGACATTTCTAATTTCCTAAGTGATGTAGCCAAAGGAGCTGTGCTAAAGTGGCATAATGTTATCTCAGTCTTTTAAAAGGATAGGATTTGTTATCTAGCTTAGTGAGACTTCTTGGGATGTGCAACAATATCTTCCCACTAAGGTACTGTTGCCTTCTGGAATGGCCTTTAATTGAATGTTTTTGTACCATATAAAGACACTCTTGGACTTTCTCTCTTTCTTGAAGTTCTGCTTTAAGTTACACAAGGCATTCAGGTATAATCAGTCATTAGCAAAACTGAAGAATATGAAGTAAACTATTTGCCTACCTAGAAATTTGATTGACCTCATAGCATAACATCATTTCAGCAGTTTTGATGACCTGAATTCTGTGGAAAATTATTATCTCAATAATTTTCTCTCTTAAATCAAATTTGCAAAAGGACTGATCCTTCACTATTTAGAAAATGAGTATTTGTCTGATACTTTGAAGTACTGGAAGAGTTTTTAGAATGAATAGAAGTACACTTTGCTCAATGAAGCTTAAACTATGAGATTTAGCACTTGTGGTAATCCATAAAAAGTACATTATTAAGATTTTTCAATGTATAATTTTAAATTTTTTCTGCCATTTTGTATCTGTCACATTTCTTTCTCTACTCAACTAGATGTAATAATTACAAAAAAGATTTAGGAATTAGTTTCTAATGTGGTTAATATTTAATGAAGTGTGACTACATGTTGTACCTTTAAGTTTATGGTAATTGTCTATTAATTAAGTTTTAAATTCTATGGATGGTTTTCATAATAAATTCTTCTTTCTGTCAGCTTTCTGATACAGACTCTGTAGCATGGAATTAAATAGCGATTTCTAGAAAGGTACAGGCTTTTTAAAAAGGCCAATGATTCACGGATTCCAAACCTTAACAGAGAGCATTTTCTTGCTGTCTACTTTCATAAATGCATACTGTCTTTAAGACTTCGTATAGTGCTGTAACCTTTGGCATAGTGAAGTTAGAAAATTGAGGAGATTCTGGAAAATACATAACCAAATACTGCCTTTGTGACTTTCAAGTTTCAAATTGATATGTGTATTTCACAGAGTCACAGGACAGGTGAGGTTGGAAGGGAGCAGCAGAGGTCACATTGTCCAAATATCCTGCTCAAGCAGGGCTACCTAGAGTCAGTTGTCCAACACAGCTTTTAAATATCTCTAAGGGTGGAGACTCTCCATCATATCTGGACAACCTGTTCTAGTGCTCAGTCCCCCTCAAAATAAAAGAGTTTTTTGACTGTCATGGTTTAACCCCAGCTGGCAACCAAGCCCTGCACAGCAGCTCGCTTGCTTTGCCTGTCAAGATGGGGGAGAGAGTTGGAAGGAGAAAAGGGAGAAAATTTATGGGTTGAGATAAAGACATATTAATAGGTAAAGCAAAAGTCACGTGCACAAGCAAAGCAAAACAAGGAATTCATTCATTCATTCACCTCTTCCCATGAGCAGGAAGTTTTTCTGCCATCTTCAGGGAAGCAGGGCTCTGTCATAAGTGAGGGTCGCTTGGGAAGACAGACACCATCATTCTGAACATTCTGTGCTTCCTTCTTCCCCAGTAATATTTCACAGAACCATAGAATATATTGAGATGGAAGGGACCCACTGGGATCGTCAAAGTCCAACTCCTAATGCTGAGCATAATGCCATTAAGTTGTGGAATGTCCCTTGGATCTCTTGGGTTCAGATGTCCCAGCTATCTTCCCACCCAACAGCTTGTGCACTTCCAGTCTCCTTGCTGGTAGGGTGGTGTAATGAGCAGAAAAGGCTTTGACTCTGTGTAAACACTGTTCAGTAGTAATGAAAACATCTCTAGACTATCAACACTGTTTTCAGCACAAATCTAAAACATAACCCCATGTGAACTACTATGAACTTTGAAGGAAATTAACTCTATTCCAGCCAAAACTGGCCTTCTAATGTCCAAGGGGAACCTTCTGTGTTTCAGGTGGTGCCTGTTACCTCTGGTCCTGTCACTGGGTGCCACTGAAAAGTGCTTGGCTCCATCCTCTTTGCATCCTTCCTTCAGGTCCTCCTATTTTGTGGAACATTAAGTACTGCCAAGTTTTATCTCAGCAGTTGATGAAATGGTCCCTAAGTTTCTGCTGACCATGAGAATTTGGCAACAGTCAAAATCACATTTAAAACATTCTTTGTTAAGTATAATGGGTGCCTTTAAAAATCCTGTATTAATGTGAATATTACTTGCATTTGCATGCATTTCACTTAGAGGTATGCTTGGTAGAAGAAATACTGTGTGGTTTATCTTTACTGGATGAGCTTCTAGAATTGTGGCTGGCTTTCTGGAAGAGCAGAAACTAAAGGATTATTTCCTTTCTCCCTCTCTCTACTTATTTTAATAGCAGTTATAACTGCCTACTATGTTTTACTTTATGCTAAATTCCCTGGAAGAATTTCTCTTTCCTGTAGAGTTTTTCATTAAATCTTCACTAGAATTCTGCCAGAATTTTTAAATAAAATTTCTTTTTTTCTTTCAAAAATTAAACCTAAAAGAATTTCCTTGGTAAATAGCTGATTACTACCTCATGGTACGTATTATGTGAAATTTTACTTTAACAATGTCTGTTGAAAATCTAAGGTTTGCAGGTTTCTTGAAGGCTGAATGAGGGTCTAACAGGAGAATAGTAGTGACAAAAAGTAGTACCAGAGGAGTAATCAATGACATTCCTCACTGCTAAATTCACTGCTTTAGCACAGTTTTCAAAGTAGCAGATTATTAGAAAAGACAAAAATTAATTTCTTGGTTTTGCCTTTCTGGAGACAAACATGCAGTTTGCCCTGATACTGTGTAGCTTCGCATGTGTGAAGTCTCCTAATACATTCTTTGCCTCTCACCTTCTCTTAACTGGGAGGTTTCCCAATATGGTAATCAAATAAATCCTTCCAAGTCCACAGAAGGTTTAAATTGGTGTTAAAGAAAAACATTACCTGTCAAGAGAAAGAGCAAAAAATCTTTTAGCATCTGCTAAAATATTCTGCTGTTACTTATAAAATAACCTTTGTGAAGTAACTCTAAAATTCAAAGGTGGTACTGGCAGTGGAAAGGTAAGCGTGTTTCGTCCTAGGAGAAAAGACTAAAGCAAAGGTTAGATGCTGTGTTTCTGTTTCTTTGATGGGTGAGAGGAATTTGAAGCTATCTTCTACATTTTTCTGAGAGTATTCTTCTGGTGCAGTCCTTAAAATACTTGTGTACATTTAATTTTTCTGTAACAGTGCTTAATTGCATTTTAAATAGGACATCTTGGGTTCTTGTGATAGATCAGTGTGATAACATCAGCTCAAGTTCATGTATTTTTAAGCAGCAGTCCCTGCTGTGATTAATGGGGATTTCTGTTTGAAAGTCAATGTTATTATATAGTCTAAGGTACTGAAATAGCTGCCTACACTAATATTTCATATTACTTATTTTTAAAAGAAAAATTGAGGAAAGGACTTACACAAAAAGGGGTTTTTTAGATACATTTCCAATATCACAGAAATGGACAAAACTGCTTATTTAATAAATAATTTTGCAACACATTTGCCAGATGGAAGTAAGTGACTAAGTAATAGTCACTTTCTTGA
>VYZP01007686.1:6209-16643 GCA_013400635.1 Hypocryptadius cinnamomeus | reverse complement strand
CTTCTCTTCTCTTCTCTTCTCTCTCCTTTTTCCTTTTTCCTCTTGTTTATTTTATGCAGAACATAGACATTTCATCATTTAATCTGTGATTTCCTCTGGCCTTTGACAGAGGAATTGACAGCATTTTGTTCAGTTGAATTTGACAGCATTTTGTTCAGTTAAAATCAAGCAAATACTCGATCACCTGAATGATCCATATCAGAAGCTTTTAATGCAGAATGCAGTCAACTAAATCCCTCAAAACCTTCTCTGTATGTCCCCATAATATCACTATGTGACTAAAGATGACTCAGTAGCTTCCTGTCACCCAGTCCAGCTAGGCATACCTATAAGCCTAGTGCAGAAGACAAAGATACTGGATGTTTTCCACCCTTCTAAGACCTAGGCTTGTAACTTAGGTGCTCTGAAAGCACCCAGGTCTCTCCTCTACATGGGCAGTTTAGCTCTCAGAGTCCTGTGCTGTGCTCTGAACTACAGTTCAGCAAGGTGTTTAGAAGCAGTTAGTACGAATAATTCCCTGAGCTCACCACCTACCTGGTGTTCTTCAGCAACCACCAGGATTGCAGTGCCTTCTGACATCACTTACTTCAAATCAAAGCAGATGGAAAGAAGGCAGATGAGGAGCTAAACCAGTACATGACAACAGTCTACTCTATATGATCAGCCATGGCCCTGCTGGAATCTGAAGGCTGCTGCTGGCCTGTGTGCAGGAGTTTGGGAACCTCACTGAGCTGGGTACCTGAGGTATGACACAACTAGAAGTGTGTACTATACACACAGCATATTAAACAGCTGATGTTACATGCTTTGGGGGAATATTTCCCCCCAAATAACTGTGGGAAATATTAATTATTTATGGAATATTTGCATAACTGCATAATGTGTCTAGATATAAATAACAGATTATTTGCATAACTGCATAATGCCACTAATCACGGGAAGAAAAAAAGAACAAAATATTTCTGGCATTTGATCACACTGTGTCATATATGCCCTGTGATTCTTCTTCAAGCTCTCCTAGAGAGAAGCTGAAGCCAAGGCTCGACTAAGCTCTGTATGCCTGTATTTTGTAAGAGGAACAACAGGTAAATTTTCAAACACTATGCAAGTGCTGTGTAGACAGTACTCCAACTGCAAGGCCCTGCAAACCCCTACAGGCTGGATGGTGTTTTGCACAGATTATTTGTCCAAAACTGGAAGAGAAAAACAACCCATGTGCACAATGTGCATGAATGTCTACAAGCAAAATTCACAACTCTGTCATGCATCCTGTCATCACTTGTCTCTTAGGCGGCAGTTTTAATCCTTACATCAAAGTGGTGAACCGGGGCAAGAAGTAACATTACCCAGATAAGGACACTCAGGCCCAGAAACATGAAGTGACTTTGCCAAAGTCAGAGCACAAGACAGCAAATCAGCTGTCAGGGAGATAGGCTAAAGGCCTGTCCAATGCTACAGCTCAGCAAAGCTAAGAACCATTGTGGAAAGGGAAGGCAGCCCACGCCATGCAGAGAGATACCAGTCCAGAGGAAAAGCTGTGTGCACACTTCCTCCCCCCTCATCAGGGAGCTAGGAGAAACACTGCAGTGATCTTACTCTAGCTCAAAGGCACCACTAAGCAGAAACAAGCCTGAAAATATGAGCTGAGTTTGTCAAGCTTTAATATTCCCTAATAACCACTGTTCTTTCTCTGTTAAATATTTCCTGATAACTGCTGTTCTTTTCTCTGTTAAATACTATTTACTTCAGTGCTGGAGTTTCTAACATATACAACACTGACTTCATTTTTAATGGTATTTTGGTCTAATTTCAGAGCCTGATTTCCCAGTACAAACTCAAGTAACAAATGTATAATTATTCTCATAAATAACTCAGCACCTTACAGTAGGTTTCAAACAAGTTTCCCCACAAGGCACAAGTGCCCTATATTAAATTCTTTTAAAGTGTTAGTTGATTAAGGTAAAAATTAGTTGTTATTACCTTATGGACATTTTAGTTTTCACAGCATTTCAAAGCTGGTCCTATCAGGAGCAGATTTGTTGCCACCCACTGGTACAATCATCAGGAAAATTAATAATCATATTCAGTCTGACTATAAATCATTGTGGTACAGGCAATTAATTTCTGTAGAAAAATGAAAGATCTATAAGTAGTATTATTGTGCAAACTACATGATGTGAAAACTCAGATCCAGCACAGGCAAATTAGAAAACCAATGCTACTAATTCCAGAATGTGATAATACTGGGTCATTTGAGGCTGGACAGCCACAAATTCTGAATAAATGATGCTGGCAGCTCCTAGCAGCTAATGGTTGTTTTATCATGTTTATGCTGCATTTGGAATTTGTGAACCCGACACAAGCATATGTGCAGAGAGTGAGTCTGGACAAAACAATCACAACTAAGATTTTTTGTACATCTTCTACTGCTAAAATGAGGCAGATTCTTGCATTTGTTTATATCCTTGCCATCACAGAGGGCAGATTTCTATACAGCTCCTCTCCTATTAAGGTCATGGTGGTCCTGGTGAGAACTGAAGGGAGATGATGTGTACCCACACAGACCACCATATGCCCCTTGAAAGCTGGATTTGTATTTCTCTACCAACACACACTATGAACTTGCAATATCATATGTTTGCTAGAAGTTAGGCAAATATTGCATCAAGGCCAATAAGTTTAGTTTGTGTTTAGAATCAGAGAAAATAAAGCAGCTAGGACTCTATATTTTTATTGTCTTACCTATTAAGATAGTATGTCCTGTGGTTCTATGAGAGATACTGTTATAGAAGACTGAAATTCAGTTTCCTTTGTTCCAAATAAGTCAAAGGATTCCCCAAATCTCTGGATTTGAGTTTTCAATATTTTGGAAATCAATTAAACAAAATTCACATACCAGAGAAACAAAACAATATGTTGCCACCGGCTTTTAGTCCATTAGACAAATTATTCTCTAGGGATTAATTTCAGTCAAATTCACCATACCTGAGAACATTTGAACAACATTTACTAATACCTTGAACTGGAGGCTACAGACGAAATGAAAAGTAAAATCTCTACCCACTTGTTGCTGGGTTTTCAAAAGCCAGAATGAAAAAGGATAACAATGGAAGTACCATAAAGTGAAATATATATGAAAAAGAGATAAATTAATTCACATCGTGATTATTCACATACAAAAAAAAAATTGAAATATTGTAAAAAAATATTTTTAAAGGCATTTTAAAAAGATGGATGGACTTCCTTTTTCAGCCAATTATAAAATGGTTTTTTTTCTGCTGCTTGATCCAGCTTTGAAATCAAGTACTTTGAAGTATAAGTATCTGGACTCCACAGGGAAGTTCATTATTGAAGAAGTGCATATCCATGAATAAGGAAGTTCTCTCTTGGAAAATCTTACAGGACATTTTTAAAAGTTTCTAAGATGGAATCAGAATGGAGGAATAATTATCTGTCATAGGGGTTCCTGTTTATTTTGTAAGAGCAAAACCAATACAACAGGCTATATTAATTTGCCATTTACTCAGTGTTCACATACGAAGTATTCCAGACAGAATGCACCTAGATGCTTTGCTGGATGAAACAGCATGCTACCAGAAAGCTACTGCCTGTAGTTAGAAGAGAAAGCCCAATTTCCTCATTAGGAAATAGATGTAAATAATTCAGGGACGTGATGTTTTCCATGGAGATACATGATGCATTTAATGCATTTTAAACAGCTGAAGGAAACTCCAAAGAAATGTACCTGCTTCCACAAAGATCAACACAGATGTTTATACTAATATAGAGGATTTTGGACCGCATTGCTGCCCACAATAGTATAGTCTGTTTATTGAAGACAATCTTGTGTTTAAGACATTGAGAAACCCCTTTGTACTTCCAGCAAACTTGCAAACAAACATAAACATACCAAAATGATAGAAATAAATTTGCTTGTCACTTTGTCTCTTCTCTTTCTTCTTGATATCCCCAAAGGAAATGCACATCTTGCAAGTGGCCCTAGCCATGCCCTTAGCTGCTTTGGAGAAATAATTTAAATAGCTAATGTTAACAAATTTTGCAATTTGTCAGCTAACCTATAGGCTTTACTGGACAATCATTGACACATTTCAGGAAGTACAATGCCTGGATGAGTGGTCTGTGCCTACCCATGCTGCCTGTACCTATATGGGTGTAATAGGCTGTGATTGCCCACTGAACACTTTCTGTACAGATAGAGAGGTCTGACACCCTCACATACCACCCACATATGCCCCAAACCTGCTGTGTGTACTGTTCAAGTGTAGCTATGTGTTCTTTCGTTTGAGTTTCAAATGACATTTTCATTTTAAATTTAAGTATTGAGCCATAGCCAAATCTGTGCTATCATCTAGGTTTACACGGTCATTATAAAGCTTTGATAAACATCTAGGCATAACATATAGTTGAGTGCAATCTATCTAATCTATCTGTCTATCTCCTTGCAATTCTTCCCATATACGGGACATAAATCTTAGGCAGGGATTTGAGAATGTATTAGGATAGTATCAAAAGAGATGAAAATCACAGCTGTTCCAGCTAAAAGCCCTTCCTGATTTGTTAAACAAACATAAAACTGAGTTGAGAATTTCCCAGATTCACCTGGTTCAGCTGTATACAAAGAGCAGTTAAATTAAATGATCTTTCTCACAAAGGTCAAAAGTTAAGTGTCCCTGGTTACATGAGGCCTCATGCCTAATGGGATGATAATCCAATTCTATGGCATCTAGAAAGAATCCTTCTCCTAGTTATTAAATATGCATGTCTATCCCAAGCAAAATATATTGGAGCAGTGAGAAGTGGAGATAATATACCACACCAAAGTAGAGTTGCAAAAATGTCAACTTGAAACAGAAGAGCAGAGAAGAAAAAACAAACTAAACCACCCACAGACAGCTCCATGGGGTAAAAAGAATTGGAAAATATTTGCAAAGTCAAATGCTCATAACAAAACCTGAAAGAGAACCATGCTCACACTGAAGTTACATGACGTTTCCCAGCCAATGCTTATTCTAATTTTGATGCAATATCTAAATAATCACATTAACTGCTCATAAAAGAAAGAACAGGAACTTCATCTTTCAGGGTAGTAACTCCACAGCAGGTTTTATTTCCACCGACAATCACCCATATAATCTGTAAGATTCTTCTATTTTCAAGCAGATAAAATTGCAAGTGTCAGTTGCAAAAAAACCAAAAGGTCATTCTAGAAATTCTGGTCCTTTAACCTCACAGTCAACCAAGTCCTTTTAGTCCTTCAGAACTGTTAACTGCTAGAATTGCACAGAGTTTAGACTAGTAAAACTCACAAGAACTTTTAATAATGCATTTCAGTGCTCTTCCACTGTGTCACGCTGCTTTCCATCAACAGCTTGAGAAATTCTAAACAGGTAAACGAAAGAGGCAGATGCCAGACCCTCTGATCAAGGTGAGCATAATGGAATGCTTACTGCATTTGAATGGTACTACTTGCTAGGTGTAGGATGTTCTCTGGGAAAGAGTACAGCTTCCCCCAGTGGTTAATAACTTTGTTCATTAGAAGTATGGGCCTTACTTGTAGTTAGACTGCCACGCTTTGTCTGGGAAGCCACCAGTCTGCTATGCCCTTCTCTACTTGCTTATACAAAGTAATACACAGAAATGCTTTTTGTCCTGGGACATCCACTATACCATTATAGCTTGATCATCTTTTTGATATACTGATTTTGTGAAGCTCCACTCAAACATTTTGTCCAGTACTTAACTAATTTGTAGTGTTATTTTTGCACTTAACCTTCTTATTAAAATAGGAACACCAAAGGTGCACACAAATTCCCAGCACAGTCTCAAGATAATGAGCATAAAGTAAAATCTCCCCTTTATTGCTCAATGCTACCCTGCTTATACAATAAGGACTTCAGCCGCTACTTTAACCACCTGAAGGTCAGTATAAGTGCCTAAACTTTTCCAGAATTGGTGTTTTCCTGAGCACAGTTCCTCTTTCCATACAAATAGAGGCATTACTCATTCCTGAGTAGCTCTGCATTCAGAGGTCCTACAGCAGGTTGTATTTGAGCAGAGAATGCCACTGCTGTATGAACTCTTAAAGCAGCAGCCTTCTGGCTGCTCATCCTCCTTCATCATTCACTGTGTAGCTATGACCCTACGTTAAACACTCCCTCTTCCTGGATGAAGCCGGAAGAGGGGAAGCAGCTGAGGAGCCAGGGCAACGGTGGCTGCCTGAACACAGTTCCCCTCGTGTGTGTGCAGATCTGCCGTTGCCAGACCTGTCCCATGTCATTTCCCAACCAGACTTGCACAAAGGGCTGAGTGATTGAGTTGCTGGTTGGCAGCACTTCGGAAGAAGAGGTCTGCTCTGGGCTGAGGTGCATCGTTCCATCCAAGCAAGGAAGGTGGTTTTGGTGAGTTACTTCACAACCTCCCTCCATCCCCCTGTCCCTACTACCAGCTGCTCCCCCACTTTCCTCCTGAGACTCACAATGTGGCAGGAGCCAGCTGCAAGTTCAACTCTTCAGGGCTCTCTGGGGACAGGGTGAGTGGCAGGATGTTGCTGCCCAGCACTGGGGGTGCTTTTCCACTGGTAACCTCGTGCCAGGCACTGCATGAAGCCAGGAATGCTGCACAGCCTCTGGCAGGGCACTCCCCTGCAAGTCCCAGCCTCCTGCTCCTCCATGAATGGGCACTTCAGAGACATGCTTCCAAAAAGAATGGGAACCTCAACGAGCAGAGGCCAGCAAGACTCCCCATATAAGCCAGCTGTAGATTAAAACAAATAAACAAACATCCAAGGATCCAATAAACCCTCAAAACCTTTGCAGCAATTCAACCAATGGAGCTGGAAAAATCACCTCTGGATTTTTTTCTCATTGTCCTTCCCCAACAGTGCTTGGCCTTGTACCAAGCACTAGCCTGCCCAGGGAACTGAGCAGCAAGGAGCAACACAACAGAGACAGTGAGCAGCATGACCTACAAAGGCACTGAGGATTGTGTGAGGTGGCTGCTGTACTGCACTCTGAAGCAACAGGACTGACAGAGCATAGTCCTCTTATAAGATTAGGTTTGAAGGTCAAGCAGGAGTAGAGCCCAGCTGCAGATTTAACAGCACTGCTACATTGCCATTTCAAGATTTCTTTCATAATAGAATTTTCACAAGACTCATCAAGTTTCACACGTGCTTACACATTACTTACCACTGTGGTATTTGAGCACCTTAGACCAGCTGTTTCACGTGAAACTTGTTGCCATAGGCCAAAATCTCAGGAGGTTTTGTATTTATATTAGTAGTTCCTGCTCAGTTTTGGGTCCAACACAGACTTCAAACTACTAAGATGTTTTGAGAACCTTAGATACAGAGGTTCTGTTTTGGACTGATGTTTCTTCCTTTACCAAAAAATCACTTAGATAATTTCCACTGAAGTCACTCTCTGTGCATCTGTCTTCTTTATCAGTATATTCCCAGTGTGTTCCTTGTTGCACACTGTTTTAATTAGTGTTAGACAGTCTTGTATATTCAGCAAAAAACTCAAAATATGACAAATGTGATTAAATGTTTCAGTTTTGAGAACATCAGCTTAGGTAAGCTTTTACACAATAAGGCATTAATAATCTATTGCATACAATATAAAACAATTTTCTGTGATTGATTAACCATGTGCTGATCTTAACAATGATACCAATGGATGAACACTACTTATTGTGTAGGCAGATATAGTTAGAGAGATATACATTAAAATTATCATAGAATTAGGAAGTGAATAAATGTTTAAGTAAAAGATTGGGTTTTTTATTCTTGGAATCTAATGATTATAAAGTTTATTGGATGTTTTACATTTTTCTCAGAAGCAATCATGTGGTTATTATTGATAGAAGAAAATAGAGAAAATTGAGTTACAAATTGCAATAAATAAAGTGTTTTACTAAATTTGTATGCACCAATATGTATGTGTTTGTGGTTGCAAACTATGTATTAGACTCGAAACAGGGGAGAATAAAATACCTCAAGGCCCCAAATGATGTAAGCAAGGCTCTATGTATTAAATATTAAAATTATCATTATGTGTTAGGCATGTATACACACCACTGCTCTCTACTGGGTTAAGTCAGCAATGCTTATCTTTGACTCTAAATGCCTACACTGCCACTAAGTGAAATGATTTTTCCTTAGATCACTAGAAGAGAACTTGTTTACAGAGCGACAAACAGTTTTTAACACTGATGTTTAGCATGAATTAAGGTGGCCAGGTTATGTAACATAGTGTCAACAAACCCTATGTAGGCCAGTTGCATCTCAAATTCTATTACTATAAATAATATCTAAAATTATGTTAAGAATTGAATATACTCTTTTTTGTAAGCCGTTCCTACTCATTTAAATGGTATCAACTACCCATTCAAACTGCCTGTGTCTTTGTTTCATGCCTCTGGTCCCCATAGGCAGAGCTATCCCAAACACCAAGCAGTTCAAAGAAGCAGATAATTAACTACTGCCTATTGTACAAATTGCACATTTTCAATTAATGTTCTACCTCACAGGCAGGGCAGCTAGTTTTAATCAGTCTCATGACATCAACTATTGTGGTTACTGTTCTCAGATACTAGAAGGCACCTTGATGGTGCCATGCAGGCAGACTGTAGCACACAGCCCCTTCAGCTGGTTTCTGCTCCTTCCTAAACATTTGAAAGAAAAAGATTATAAGGTGAGGGATTCACTAAAGGTCACTCTTCTTGGGAGGGGCTGTCAATACAGTGTTCAAATGGTTTTAAGTTCCTATACTCAGTTTTCATAGCTTCAGGCCTAAGCCATGCTATGGAAGATAACAGAGATCAGGTGGACACAAAGGCAATTTGGAGCCATTTTCTTTTTGCATGTGGCTTACAGTGTGCTCCATCAGCACCACCGAAGCCTGGTGCGGTTTAGAGCAGCCTTGAGACTACTCTATCTAACTCTGGTGGCCCTACAGGAATTGCAAAAATGGCTTTCCTTCTTGGTTGTTTGCTTGTTTGGGGGTTTTTTGGGTGTCCTGTGTTGAACACGGATTAGGAAATTATAAGAGCCAGGTTTAGTTCCTGTAGATAAGTTGTTTTTTTTTAACATAACACTAAAAATTTCATCACAACTAGTGAATTAAAAATATAAAGTGTTTGAATTTGGGGTGGAGGTGGACCAAGGGAAGAGAGAACAGAAAACTCAGGGAGCAGAGCAAAAGAACACACTTCATTTTCACAAATAGGAGAATGACCTTTATAATGCAGTTGGAGCCTTGCTTCTTGTCAGTTATGGGTCAATGCCCTATTACTGTATTGTCCACACACCATCACTGCAGCAGTGCAGCCGCACCCCTAGAGGGAGGTTGTGTCAACATTTCTATTACAAACCCCTCTTTCCAGAAGGTTAAAACCTGTCTGTCAGCAAGGAAATTACTTTATTAAAAACAAACCTTGATAAAAATCCATTTGGCCACTTTCAAATGATTACAGTCTTGTCCCAACATAAGAAACACACGGGGTTCAAAGTTGCTCTCATGCAGCTTTAGAAGGGTTTTGCATGAACCCCTTGCCTGGCTTGGCCGTACCCGTGAGACTCAGAGAGGGAAGGCACTGAAGGAAGTGCCTGGCTTCCTGTAACTCCTCACTACTTTAATGCCCTGGGCCCTTCCTGGAAAGGCTGCTGGAAGGTGAGATTTTCCCAGAGACACAGTTCTGCACCAAGTCCCTCATGAGCTGGAGCCCAGAGTCAAAAGATGGGAAATGTTTCATTCCACCACAGACATCTTCACATGCCTCTTTCTAGTGGAGGTGACTTTTGCTCCTGCTGTGGAAACAGCAGCTTTGGGAAAACAGCAGTGACCCATTTCAATGCAACTCCCATTAGCACAAGGGAAGTGCATCTACCCCTAATTTTAGGTGAAAGCCGGGTTATAAATATGTGTATATACATATAAAGAATTATACTAAACCTGGATTTGGCTCCATTTGTTTAAAAAAATCTTATAAACATACACTGAAGCCATACACCAAAAAAAGCTTTTAGAGGACTCAGAGGGGTCTTTCTGTTGTAATAGGTACATTTACTTGGGTTTTCAGTCCAAAAAATCCATTTTATGTGTATATCTGGCTGGGAGATTTACATATCCAGGCAGAGTTTTAGGGAGTCAGTCTCTTGTGTGTAAATAAGAGATGTCATTTGTTAAGGTCTAATAAAAAAATCTTTAAATCATGTACTTTAAATTCAAACCTCCCCCTTTAAATTGAAAACAAGTCTGAAACTAGCCAAGTCAGAGAGGCTATTTATTCTATAGTGCAAATGCTCTAACTTTATGGGAATTTTCTCCTTAAGATAAGCAGTTAAAATAAATAAATAAAAGAAAATAAACTATGGTGTATTAAAGAGTTAAAAAAAAAAAAAAAGGAGTTTAG
>VYZP01007681.1:0-17777 GCA_013400635.1 Hypocryptadius cinnamomeus | reverse complement strand
CTCTCTCTCTCTCTCTCTCTCTCCCTCTTCCCTCTCTTCTTTTTCAGCAGTACTGTGATTTCAGAAAAAAGTGGAAAGCAGATAAGACATTTTTATAATGCCTTGCTGGTAGGAGGAAGAGGGGCAGGGAGGAGCAGAGACTGATGGGAAAGGATGATATATGTGGCGGCTGTGTCCCAACTCTCCTCTAGCCCATTGTCATTAATCATGGCTATTAGTTTTTTCAGAGCTGCCTTGTCTGCACAGTGCCTCAGAAAAGCCATTGTTTTTTCATGCCACAGTCCAGGGAAAGCAGTGGGGGGTGTGTGGGGGTATGGATGGGATCTTCTGTAGTACTCCTTTCTCCTGTCTGCTGAATCCATATTTTTTCTTTCTTTCCTTCTTTTTTCTTTTGTTTTCTTTTTATTTTTTCCTCTTTATTTTTTTTCCCTTTTCCTGCCCCTTTCTTTAGGGGAAAAAACCCTCAATTGGCTGTTTGTTCCTGTGTGTAGGCACTTATCTGGTGACATAAACATAGGTCAGACAATTGTAATACATATTCACTGACTAGTCACTTTGGTATGCACTCTGACATCCTAAGGTGATTTTTTTGAAAAAAGAGAGACTTCTACTTGGACACCTTCTAATTGGAGGGCATTGGCAAGATGTGAATACCTATCTATGATACATTTTAAAAGAGCCATTTTAAAATCTCAGTGTTCTTTCTCCCTCAATTAAAAAGACAGTTTTTGTCTAAAGTTGGTACGGTTCTGCAGCTGCTGTGTCCTTGACTGCTTCTTGCGTAGACAGAAATGAAAATCTTCCTTGAAAAGTGCCCTTCTAATAAAAACAAAAATGGAGAAAAATTCCGAACTTCCATAGTGGCAGAAAGATTAAAATGTAGTCAATCAAGCATCTGTCTAGAGTATGCTTTCAAAACATTATAGTGGAGTTTGTTGTTCTAAAAACCTTCACAAATATGTACTGTGTAAAATACATAAACAGCACGACTGATAATAGCATTTATACATTCACAGATTGGCAGCCAAGGTTCAGCAAGGATTTGTATTTTGAAAACTCAGGCATGTTATTGTAAGGGAAAAGGGAAACTTGTGAAGGTGCAAATTTTGATTTCATTTCATTACAGAGAAAAATAACATATTGGAAAATTGGTAAATTTTGGCTTTTAGAACATTTACAATATGAACATGGGTGCATGATCTAATTACACTTCTGTAGATTAAAAGGAACAAAATGTTAAAGCAAGTGGTCTTCCTGTTTACAGTTTCTACTCTATAAGAAAGCAGTAATGACTTGAAAGTTATAGGTTTCACAAACAGTCCTGCCTGGAGATAAAGGTACTAATTCTTTAAAATATTCAGTATTATAAGTATGTATCTCTTTGAACCAAATGGCATGTTGATCCTTATGATTATAAAGTCCAAGTGCTTTGTCTCTGGAATTAAGACACGTCAACAGGAAACGTACAAGAAAAAAATGGGTATCTTTTCCACCACTGTTTTAGAGAGCTTTAGTGTCTGAAACTTTAAACCAAGCACTTCCAACCTTCAGGTGAAGATGAAGCTCCTGCTACAGGATGGCAAGAAACCATTCTTGCAATCATAGTGCATCTCTGATGCAAAACATTTTTCTTTTTGCAAAATTGCTTTAATTATCAACAAGATCCTTGGATTTTTAGGGCAACCGTGCTTCTGGTAGACCTGCTCTGTAGCAAATTGGGCTACAGTTGTTTGTGAAACTTCTGCTATACATAAGTGATTTGATTTCTCTTTTTTTTCCCCTCCCATTTTGCTGATATCACTGTGGTAATATATTTCTGCAGGAAACCCAAATAACTTAGTTTTCTCAATCTGCATGTGACTACAGAAGGGGTAGTTGGGATCTTGAGTGGCTTTTCATGTAGTTTGAGTCTTGTAAAGCTGTTAATATAGTACACTAGGAATATGTCTCTAGGGAGATTGGTTTTAAAACGTGGTTTCTGTGGTTGCTCAGTTATGCTAACATGGCATGATTAAAATTCCTCCTGAGGAAAAAACCCAACTTTTTCCACTATGCTTTAAGAAATCCTAACACTGGTGGTGTGGGTTGGTGGTTACCAAGCCCTTGCATTAATAAGAAATTTATGTAAATTATTTTCTAGAGAAATGAGAAGATTGACTATTTTACTTTAGTTGTTTTTAGTGGAAATTTTGCCAAGTTGAAATTTACACTGAAAGTACTAGGCTGTGGGTAGGATCACTCTGTGTGCCTTAACTAGAGCCCAAATATGGGCATACAAAGGCATTCTCCATGGTTAGATGGGCTCTGCTTTCTGATCTACTTTCTGTGTTTTGTTTACTTTTTATTTGTCTAGTAAACAAGTGAATGTTTTGGTTGAGATTGTAGTCAATATCAATATGGGATTTTGAGAAGATTTGGAATGCTACACGTAGTACTAAGGTGCATGTGTCAGTAGTCTGTCCATACCTGAAAGAGGGTTTGGGTGAGTGAGGTGACCTGGTGGATAAAAATTTACATTTTTGACGTAAGAGTTTGTGTTTCCTTCCTGCAAGTGTGGTGTAGAATGAGCAGGCAGTTGCAAACTTTCCAGTAAGCTGACTATTTCTCTTCAGTACTGTACAAGTGATTTCCTCTCAGTTTTGTTGCACACTCAACTATTACAGTTTGTCAAGATGAGACTTTAGTTTTTCTGTAGATAGCTGTGGGATGAAAACTGTTATAATATTTTTGGGAAAACCTTTACTTACATGCCTCTAAAACACAAATCCACTGACTGTCTTGCAAGCATCTATAGTATAAATTTCTCTATCGCTTGTATTGTATAGTGTTTGCCCCAAGACTTTGTTCTTAAGGGCTAAGTGTACTTTTAAATCTTCATCTCCATCTTGTTCTGTTACTTTTCCTGTCCAAGCCTTGCTTATTTTATCCCTCTTTTTTTTTTCCTCTTGTTGTCTTCTCCAGACTCTTGTCTCTACCTTCCCATATCACAAGGAGATTAACTCCAGGAAAGACTAAGAGCATAGAGTACATACTGTTGTGTCTGGGGTAATCTTCTAATTTTCAACATCAGGAAGGAAAAATCCCTGAAACATGACTATTACCAGATTTGCTTCTATCCTTCTGAGTATCAGTGAACATCTGTCATGAAAGATATATTCTTTTAAATTCCTGGGCTGGTTTATCAGGGATTTTTAGAGAGAAAACTGTGTTTATATGTCCTTAGTTCCTTATTTTGACACTGGTCCTCCACCTTCTTAACACCTGGGCACAGGTATGCTGTATGGTATGCTGGACAGGTGTGTTCAGGAGGAACAATTTAAAATATATTTTGGATTATCTTGAAATATCAAAGATGATGTGGAAAAAAGAACAAAATACTTTTTTCTCTTTAGAGACAAATTATTTTATCTCTATGTGATGAAAGAAGTGTATATGCAAGATACAGTAATCAAAATAATGTGCAAAAAATAGCAAAATCTGTTTTAATGCATTTGCTTTAATATATCACCTATTTAATTACATTGTAATCACTGAGTAAGGAAGTATGTTCTGTGAGGGAGAAAAATCCAGTGACAGTGATTTCTGTGTAGTACTTTGAAAAAAACCAAGCTCAACTGAACATCCACCTTGCTTGTAGATTATCATTCTATTGGCTTACTGAATATTTTTTTTCCAGAAAACTTTAGTGAGGAACACTGAAATAATAAAAAAAAATTAAATGAAGAAAAAATATAAGCCTAAAAAAGATCTTCCTTGACATATCTGAGAAACTGGAAGCCTGAAACAGCATAAATAAGTAATGTTATTCTGTGGTATGTATACATAGCATCGTGTGCAGCCTTTTCTACAATTTTTGTTTTCTGCAAAGTCATATGTTTTTAGCTGTGATTGTGGCCTGTGCCAAATGGTTCACCTTGTCTTGTGTAATGAGTATAAACAACTGGTCACTGCACTGACCAATGAAACTAATAAAGATGTATGGCACTGTGCTTGCTTAGGGAGTCACATACACAGTCTTAAACTATATGTGACATTTATACCAACGTAACATGGTTCCCAACTCTCTCACTCTTTGCTTACAAATTCTGAAGAAGAACAAACTATTTGACTGATGGTTTGCTAAATTTAATATGCTTAGCAAGTGAAATTATTGCCTACTCTAATGCTGTGTAATTATTAAGATACACTGCTTTTAAAAATACCAAGTGAATAATATTGATTTAGTGAACTGCTATTTAGAAAAATGCCAGCAAAGGAGGAATATTTTATTTTAGCTGCCTTAGAGCTGTAATGGGTCTGTACTGAGATATGCATGTGGAAATAAATTATGCACAAGGTAAACTATTTCGTTATACAGTACCCATAATATTAATTAAGCTGTAATTTTACCAACAAAGCTTTAATTTAACAAATAAACAGGAATCATCTGTACTGTTCTTTGAAATATACAACTTTGGGGCTGTAATAAAACATTCAGGAGCACCTGCAATTAATTTTAAAGCAAATAGTGGGACTAGCAACTTTAAAGGGTAATTGTAATTTATAATTTATTTATTTGACTTATACTGGATATAATTACACTTATAATGCATTATTATTTTCATTCAAATGTTAGATCTATCTAGTTTACATTTAAAGTGGGCAGATCGGGGTAATAATAGCATATATATTTTCTACTCTTCACAACAACATGCAAAGTAATAGATACAGATGGATCATTGTCATCCAGAGCAGTTCCAGAGACACTTTAGCTTACATTAAAATAGATGTGTGTATTTTCTCTTGATCAAGACATCTATGCTGTGTTCAGAAGTTCTGTGAATGCCACACTTGTACAGTAAATCTCCTAAAGTATTGGTATGACTGAGTGGTATTTGTATTGGAGTATCACGTCTGAGGGTTTTGTTGAAAATGCTAAAAGTGGCTGATTGTGGCTGTCCTGTTTGCCATTTTTTTTTCAAGAAAATTTTCAAGACCATTAAACTTTTCAAATTCTATTTAGGATTTTTATTTGTATTTCTGTGTCAAGAAATAGAACTGAGAGAAATACTGGTGCCGAAAAAAGGAAGCAATTATATGGGCCTGTTTTGTTTGTGGCTAAGAGAATGCTGAAGTGGCAGATTTGCAAATTTGTAAGCGAGGAAAGCTTAGTGTTCATCTTTATCAGCCAAAGTGGTTTCTTGTTAGCTGAGCAGCAAGCTAGAAAGCGACCGATTTTGACAACATAATTTACATCTTTGTATAAAACTATTGCTGGCAGCCGAACTAATTTGCGCTGGATTAGGTTGTTTGTCTCTGCTGCTGACTAACCATGCAATCTATCAGGGACCGTTTTCAAATATCACTTTTCAACTGTGCCCTTGAGAGGAGGAATTGATCGGGAATATACAGAGTAGAATTACTCCAATAACTTTATAGAAAAAACAATTACTGAATCATACAGATGTGAATAATTCTGAAGAGCTGAAATAAATGCAACGAATTTAGCTCTGTGCCTATCTTAAGCATACATACACTTGCTGTATTAACATAAACTGGTCTTTTGTTTGTTATTTTCCTGTTACTTTGAACACTGAGCAAGGTTCGTGGTGCACTGAACTATACTAACCTTCTGAAATACAGTCGGAGTTGTGTTTGTGAGATGATCTTTTCTTTCAGCCACACTTTGCAGTTCCTTCCCACAGAACTCATAGGAATGTTCTCTGTTGTGTAAGTGCAGAATAGCTTTGCCAACTTTTCCAATGGAATTGTTAGTTTGAGTTTGATGGCATATAATGAAAAGAAGTGCCACCAACACAAATCCATGCATAATTTATCATGTATTCTGCATGCAAACATACCATCAATTTTATTACAGGAAAAATACTATTATTTTGGTTTTTTATTATGAACGTGGCAGTGTTCTCTTCCTCTCCTATAAGATTATGAGTAATAGAACAATGTAAGGGAGGAAAACCTAGTTTTGCAACTGATAACCAATCCTTAGTTTTTTATAAGATGCTCTAGATTAGCTAGCAAATAAAAAACCATTAAGCACCTATTATTTTAAAGCAGTGGGTACATTTTTCATCACATTTCTCTGATGAATTTTCACTTGTGCATCCTGCTGGAGGTAATTAATTGCTTTCAGCTCAGAGGAGTAATAATGCAATAAATTATGCTGGTATTTCTTGTCAGGGAAGAATCATATTGCTGCTTCCTTACTAAAGCAGGACTAATAATGTAGCTGGAGCCACAGACTCAGAAAGTACCTATACCATTAAAATTTATGTAAGGAATCAGAAGACTAACTACTCCCTAGAATTACATTAAAAATCTTATTCTTCTGTGTAAAAGTGGCCTCTTGTGATGACAGCACAAGAAATGGGAGACTGATGCTGTGTCTTCATTTTTTTTTTTTTTTGACCTTGGGCTTGTTACTTAACCTGCCTATGCTTCAGTTCCCTAGCTATGAAACAAGGATGGTAGTACTGGCATTCACATTGACCTTGAGGCTTTACTAAATTAACATTAAAGTTGCTTTGTAGTGTAAGGAACAGGAATTCATGTTCAATTTATTATTTCATGGTTATCGATGAGTGCATCTGCTGGCATTATTTCTTTGGATTGCAATACTCTAAAAGAGAATTATTTTAGGTAATGTTGTCATATCAAAATAGGTACTTATAATGAAACATAAGTTAAATAATACTATTGTTTTGAGTTATGTTTTAGTTGAGAAAGAATAGAGTTTTAATGCCTAGGGAAAGGATGTTCCAGGTGATAGCTAATGCAGAGCTGGTGTGCAGAGTGGCCAATGCTTAGTGGTAATAATACCTTGTTATCATTAAAGTAACTTTTAGCCAGTGGTTTCCAGTTGGCACGTGAACAGGTAATGTGTAGCACTGAGTGATGCTGCAGCATCTCTGATGTCCAGGCTCTCCAGACAGCAGTGTGGACATGACAGATGATTATGCTTGGAAATAATTCCCATTCTGAAGTTGCAAACAACTGTAAGGTTGGTAAGCTAAGCAGTCACAAGAAATATTAAACTTGCATCTCTGTAAATGTAACCTACAGTAATTAAAAAACCCCAACACTGCAAACTTCTCAATATTTGTTTCTTATTGGAAATCTTCCATATGGTTTAACCAAAACTGTCGTTCTGACTTTGCAGTCACTGTTGCAAACACATATTTGGGTAACTAAGTGCTCTCTCTCTCACTCAAAGAAGAGTGTAAATAATAAAAAGATTGCACCACTGCATGCTTCTCTACCAGGGATGGAGACTGTGTAATGGACATATCATCCAAAGCACTGTAACATGGGCATGCATGCCTACGTGCCTTGCCATCCTTCATGTTCAGTAGGTGCAGGAAAAGGATCAAAAGGGGACAGGTACTGCCAGTTAATTCACAGGTATTTGTTAAAAGCAGATAAAAATGTGGGAACCTTTCTGTCAGAATCTGAAATGGAGTTTAATGTAGTAGGCACAGCGAAGCAGAAAACTTTTATTTCTCCTTTCACACTTCACCTCTCTACCTTCCTTCATCTAACCTTTCTTCACCATTCCCACTCCCTGGGTGAAGTCACCCTGGTTCCCACCTCCACGTCAGCTTAGTTTCTATCGCCTCCTGGCTTTCCTTTCATTGGTTTACAAAGACATAATTTCTTGGTTTCTTTTTTTGATTAATCCTGTTCTCATTACTGGTTCCTTACTCAAGCTTTCTGAAAGGTCACTGCTTTATCTGAGCAGGGGAAAGAGAATTTTGTCATTAGGGAAGAATGAACTTGGCAAATTAATTGTGAATGTTCTTCAGATTTCAAGGGAGTATGGATGAGTCTTCATTGATTTCTTCTAAAGTCTTTGATTTGATGAGACTTTAACAAGGATAGGAAGCATGCTAAGCAATTGATATTTAGTGAAGTTTTAGAAAAAACCCATGAATACTGAAGAAATCCAATGTCTTTATTTAAAGTTACTTGGACAAATTTTAGGAGTTCAAAAGTAATGCCTTAAACTCTGACAGTTTTGCTGGCTGGTGGATGATCTCTTTCTGAGATGTCCTTTCAGGCATTCTGCTCTCTGTTTTACAGGCTCATCATCACAGCATGTGGTAGTTGGGTATTGGAATATTTTAAAGTGTATTGATTCAGTTTTACATAACAAAACAAAGTTGAATACTTTTCTATGTCATTCTAAGTAGATTGCAGGTATCAATTTTTAAATTGAAACACACACAATGGGTGAAAACCTACAAGCAACCTAGACCAGATGTATTGAGAAGTTATTGCCATGTTTGGCCTCAGCTCTGCCAGTGCTTCACTGTCAGCCAAAGTGTACTCGATTTGTTCCAGTTTGGGACCTTTTATTTGCCAAGAATTTCAGATAAGCTGAATTATTATTCAAAGAATGGTAGCCTTATAATGAAACCTGAATGATAGGAAGAGATCTGGCATTTCATTATGTCTTTTGACCTAAGCGGGGTTTCAGCTTGACCTTCTAGTCTACAGAAGCTTTTGTACTAAAACTCTTTCACTTCTCTTGGATCTGCTGTTGTGTGCAGAAGTGAGAGCTGGTTGAGTGGGGCGCTTAGGAATTGAACTGCACATCTTTGCGGTCCTTTGAGGTTTTTTTGTTTGCCTGTCTTTTTTGAATTTGGTTTTTGTGATTTTTTTTTTTTTGGTGGTTTGTGGTTTTTTTTTTGTTTATTGTGTGGGTTTTTTTCCGTTTGTTTGTTTGGTTTAGGTTTTTTTGGGTGGGGGCAGGGGTATGAACAGAGTGGAACATTATTAAATCCCCCCAAACCTGTAGTGTTTCTTTCTACATATAGTTGCTGCACTGTGTGTACTCTGCTGCTTTTTCAATGCAAAATTAAATTCCTGGGTTTTCCACCAAGCTGTTGCCTACTGGTTTTAACAATGGGAACTTGCAAGATTAAAGCCTTCAGAACTAAAAATGTAAGTTTTCATCTTATGTGGAGAATACAACATTCCCTATGCCAGTATTCTATGAGAAAGAAGTCTTGGATGAAGTGAGCCCAGAGAAAAACATTTCCCCCTTTTTCTGCCATGAAAGTGGGAGAAGAATACAGTTGCAGGGAGATTGCCAACACCTATTGTAACAATCTACTGTGTTTTCTTTCATTCTTCTGTCTTTTGGATTGTTAAAGGAAATTAATGTTTCACTTTTAAATGAAAAACAGTTTGGGGGAAGATATTCCCCATACTTGCCAACATTTTTTCCCTCCAGGCTGGAGTGGCACAATTTTACTCTTATTGCAGACCAGTCTTCAAATTCTTTGTGTTTAGAAATCCTTCCCCTGCCCTTTTTCATCCTTATCTTTGGCTCCCTAGCAATGGTTGCAGTTCAGAGCTCTTCTGCTTTGCCTGATCTCCCTACTCCAGTTACTGAAAAAAAGTCTTTTAGGTCCTTGGGTCTCAACCTAACAATTGTAGTGCCTAGCATCAGCCTTTCTGGTGACAAACTGTTCCCTCCTCTTGAGCTGCTATGTGGCACTAGACAGGTGATGGCAATAAAATATTTGTCACAGGAGTGCTATCACCTGACTGTGTGTTTTAGGATTGATGGCATTTTTAAAGGTAGGTAAGACTTTGTTCAGCTGTTCCAGTTCTTTGTATGGTACAAAGCATTCCCCTTTTAATAATTTCTTACTTTTGAGATAATAATAACTATACTTCAGAGTGGTGACAAGGTGTGAATTATGAAAAAGTTGTTTGTTCCCATTCCATATCAGAGATAAAGACAGCAAATATTTAAATCCCCAGCTTTTCTGGGGGCTTCTGCCGGTGTAGGAGTGCTTTTGGGAATGCCTTGTTAAGGTCTCATGTCAAATAATTTTGAAAATCCGGATAATCAGCAGGTAAAATACTCCAATTACATTGTATAAAAATGGCCTTTGCCTAGAGTGCTTTGTGTGTTCCAAGGAGCTCTGCTAGATTGTTTCCTCTTTTTTTCTGTCTGTAGTGCATCCTTCCACCTAATCAGGTTATCAGACAGTTTGGTGTTTGATGGACTTCTCCTGATTCAGTATTGTTGAACAAGAGAGGAAAAAAACATTGGTGAGCAGTTATTTAGACTTGTGAGTGCTCTCCAGACATGCACTTTGGATATTTAATGGCTAAGGTACATGTTTTGAGACAGGGTGCAAAAAGTGATTCATCACAGCATGCCACATTCTGTTTTAACAGTACAGACAGTGCAAAAAAAAAGAGAACCTTTTTTTCCAATTAGATTTGAAAGTTAGTCATCTGGCCAACTACAAAATTCTCTTATATATTGGCCAGAGTTGTCTCCTCTGTGAAGAGCATTAGCTCACCTGTCTTCAGTTCAGAGGCCTAAATTTTCTTCTGGCTACTGGCAAGGCTTCTTGGTAATCATAAAGTGAGTCAGGAAAGATTGTAGAGATTAAACTTCGCTTTTGCCCTTTGACAGAATGTGGCTGCCCTCACTTTATTGATTGATGCCACACGATTTAGCAAACCTACTATTTTCACTTATCTAGATATTGAATTAGTTCATGTAGTGATAGGAATCTTGCAAGTTAGGTTTTTCTAATAATTTTCATAGAATTTTAACTTTTTGCCTGTATGTATTGTTTTTTCATTAGTGATTAATAGTTTTGAGCAAGGAGATCTGAGTTACCTTACTCTGTAAATAGTTGGTTACCTTTCTGATACAGCCTCTTAGCACCCTAAGAACATTACCATATCCTCCAAGTCCTACTTTGACAGAGTGGGCAAAAGATCCTTTTTGCCCAGCAAATACATCTGTTCTGGGACTGCTTGTTTTAAGACTTAGGCTGAGCTTTGTTCCTGAAGTATGAAGTGTACTGACTGGAGAAATCTTCCTGCATTGCCAAAGCTTTCATTTTGTGACCATGATAAATTTAGACACTGCTGTAAGAAAGAAGTCTGTTGCTTTCCCTCCTGCAGTCATAGTAAGTTCCATATTAAACTTCAAGCCCAATGAAGTGTTGTGTAAAGCAGGCAGGGGTGCAGACTCAACATCTGTGGGAATCATCTAGGTAAACATCCCATAATTTTGAAAAACATGGTAGTTTGATGGATGTTCATAGTGACTAGGCAAACCCCACATTTTGTTAATATCTTCTATAGTGCAGACTGCATACAGCTTGTGAGATCCCAAGCTGCTGGGAGCCCTGTTAAAGCTCCTGTGCATAAAGTGAAGGACAAGCCTTGCACTGATGGAACAGCACCCGCACACAAAGCTCCTGTGCTTAATGCACAAGTCCAAAGATCAAAGATGCACGAGATCAAAAGACTCCTGGGTCTTTGTCCTTTTTTTCTTTATCAGCCACCTCTGGTTGGCCTCTTGATGAGGGCTTCTTAGAGATGCTCTGTTTGCATGGTGCTGGAGGGGTGGCCTAGAACCTGATCTGAAGTGACCAGTGTGGTTAGCCAAGGGACAGCTGTTGCCAGCCAGCTCGGCCTCAACTCTGACCTCGCCCGGGACCCTTTCATCTGTCAGGCTGTCATCTCCAATGGCACCAGCCAGGAGCCCTTCGCCAGGATGCTGGCTGCTGATCCTCTCCTAGCAACTGTATCAAATTTTATTCTGCCAAAGAAGGTTCTTTGATGGTGTTGTTTATGCAGAAAAATAGTTAAAATTTCACATCTAAAAGATTAAATATTGTAATCGCATAATTAGAAAAAATGTTACATGATTTAACATAGCATTTTTCTATTTATGTAAGTGACAACTAATGGTTTCTTTTTTCTCCTAGCTTTAGGAAAGATTCTTCAACTTTGTAATTTTAAAACATTTTCTCCTACACATGTCATTGTTCTTTTTAATAGGATCTGCCAGAACAACTCTGAGCAAAAGCTCTGCATTTTCACATTATTATCTCATTGTCTATCCCTAGTGTTATAGCCTTACTGTGACTTCCTAACTAATCAGCTATTTCAACTTTCATTCCATAAGCTTTATGTCTGAGTGTAATTAAATGAGCATTAAGTCCTTTTTTTACTAGCAAAGCCTGAAAGTTCTGATATTACAGTAATAAGTGTGAAGTGAATTTTGAATGGCATTTATATCCTTTCATGGGCTCTAAATGTTTGATTTGCATAACTAGTTAAAATGATATCAGAGCAGCATATTGATTTAATTCCATCTCAGAAAACTGTTAATTAATAATGATAATAAATGTGTCAGTCCTTTATTATCTGCTTTGAATTGGTGATGATGTCTATATTAATACTACTTCAGTAATAGACCTCTGCTGGCTATTGTTGGCAAAGCTTTGACGGCTTGAATAACTAGCAATCAGAATTTATAAAATTTATTGCAGATCAGATTTTTAAAAAAAGTCATTTTATCACGTGTGATTTTATTAACACCTACTACTTAACATTTTTTAAAAATAAATCACTAAGAACAGAAACTGGCAAGGCTTTTGAACAAAGGAGAGGTTTGAATTTCTTAAAATTTTTTTTGTCCTTGCAAGTTAGAGTGTAAAGAGTGAACACACTCCCTTCATATGAAGGAAATAATGGAAAGAACTATGCACATTTCAGGTTCCTTAATGCTTTTGCAGCAGTATCTTTAAAAAAATCCCTACATATGCTAGGCCTATTGTGTGGAAGAGATGCATCGTCAGTAGAGGTTTTCTTTTTATTGCTGTTGTTTTGTTATATGTTTTTAATAATTTTATGATGTGTTACATCAACTCCTTATTTCAGAATGAAATTAGATTATCACCTATTCCTGTTTTTGCTGTCACTGTTTAGTGTTAAAACAGAACTAGTTGAAGATCTTACTTTCCTTTTTCCCTTTTGGACACTTTTTCCCTTTTGGACACTCTTTGTCAAAAGAGTGCTTTTTCTCTGCTATTTAAGACTGGGTTTTGGTTCCTTTTTCAGCAAGGAACATTAACTGTCCTAATGTTCAGCACCACACTACCTTACGAAACTGCATTACAAGTATCTAGAAAGAAAAGCACTCGGCTTTTGTCAGCAGATAATGTTCTGTACATTCTCTTTTGGATGAGAAAATATTTAGGAAACTGACTTTGGAGGGACTGGATTGGGTTTGCATGGACCCTTAATGTAGGTCTTGAATAATTATTTTTTTTAAAAAGTATGTTTCTTAATGTTGTTTACTTTCCCTCTAGCTGAATACCTGGGTTCTTGACTTGTTATATATGTGTTTGTGCCAAAAACTAGAGCAGCAATTCAGCTGCTGATAAAACTTAATGTTAGCAGTACCCAATTGAAGACTTACCTGCCAATTTAATGCTCTGATGGCAGTTTTAATCGAAAAATTGAGTTCTTAAGTGCCTGAAATGTTTGTTTCCTTACAATCCCTTGGAAAAATCAGGCACTTAAAATTAATGGCTATTTCCTGTAGAGAAATACTGCTGATTAATATGCGTAGCTCTAAGGACAGAAAAGAAGAGTGTGACAAAATACTGTCATGCTTCTTGTTTTCTAAGCCCAACGCTTCTCTAAGTTACCTTCATGCAGTATTGCATGGAGAGCAGTGAACTTATCTGCTCTGATGTGAACAAACACCATATAAAAATGGCTCCATAGCACCAAACCTGAGCTTAAAAATTCTGTTAGGCAGGAGTTAAAAGCACAGTAAAGAGAAACCTGAATTTTACAAGTAACATCAAATTTCTGAGGACTTCTCTTTGCACAACTGTGGTGATAACTGTGACAAGAAAGCAAATTTTTTTTGTTTTCTTACAGTGATAGTTTATCATTACCAAAAATTCCATATAAACAAAGGATTTTTTTTTTTTGGTAGTGTTAAAATTTTGAATTTAACCAGTGAAACTCTTTGTGTTTCTGGGAAAATATTACTACAAATTCATTGTTTTCTGACAATTCTTGCTTGTCAATTGAACTACACTTAGCAAAGTTTTGATCTGATTTTACACAATGGTAGAATAAGGCTCTACTTCACACTTGTGCTATGATCTTTAACTAGCACTGTGGTGCATAGTAATGATGGCTCAAATGAAAATACTGGCTCTCTCTTTAAAAGGATGGGAAAGCACAATTTGAATGGTGAGTGTTCTGAGTACCTACTAATAAGTGCACGTTTTAGAAAAGATCCACCAGTCTCCTACACTGTTTCAAATATTGAGATCCAAATTTATCCCCACATCTGTGTGGACAGACA
This sequence comes from Hypocryptadius cinnamomeus, assembly GCA_013400635.1. NCBI lineage: Eukaryota > Metazoa > Chordata > Aves > Passeriformes > Zosteropidae > Hypocryptadius > Hypocryptadius cinnamomeus. The sequence goes on along the minus strand of VYZP01007681.1, from coordinate 3,625 downwards.
GGGAGTACATCTTGCTTGGATGTCGTGTTCTCCCTCCTGAGAGGGTCTGATCCGTTCTTTGGAGCTCCAGGAAGGCAATACCTGATGTCCAGCTTTGTCAGGCCACACTCACTCACCCCCAATACACTGCTGAGTCAAAGCTTCTTGCTCCCCAAGCAATGGGAATTTGGGCCACTTCCACTAAGTGCTTTGGCCACCTGGTTTGCATGGAGTTGGTAATTTTAATTTATTTCCTTTTCTGAAAGCCTCCTTCAAAAGTTTGTTAGCCTTTGAAGCTGGGAGAGAGACTGTGTAGAAGTCCGAGAATAGAGGCAAAATGTTGTATTATGTTTCCTTTGTCAGTGGGTTTCCCTTTTATGTATTTTCTGAAGTTCCTGACAAGATGATGCGTATTGAGATGAATAGCCATCAGTTACATTTAAAAATGCCTTTTCTCTTCCTGTAGTGGTTTTCTAAATGACTGATCTTAAGCTATGACAAGGTACCCATATAGAAATTCTAACTAATTTTTCAGAAATCATCTTTGCTATATTTGCTTGAGACAATGTTAAGCATAGACCATTACAGCAGCCTGGTAACACGCAGGCAGCATTATTGGTCCTCGAAACTTCATAAAGGGAATAGAGGGGAGTTAACTGTCCCTGCTGGAGTTTATCCAGAACTTTGGGGTTAAAATCCTTGCTGGTGGTTTGTTTTGGTTTAGTCTTGATTTTGTTCGCTTGTTTTCTTTAAGGATTTCATTGTGGTTTTCTTTGTTTTGTTTTAATGCAAATATTACACATTTTGATGCTTGTAGATACAAGCATCAAAAATCTTGATTTATTGAATTATGTTTGGGGTTTTTTTGTTCTTTGTGCCTTTTTTCCCCCTCTGCTAATGACTCCACTCTCACAATGTTGGGTGAAGAGGCATAGGAAGACAATGCTAGTAAATGATTTTAACTTGCATTTTAAAAAAAGAAAATCTGTTTAAAACATATTCACCCCTCATCCCTCTGCCCCATGTCCTCCTCCTATCCCCAAGTTGTCTTCTGTCCCATCCCCCCCCTTCCATTTTATGTGAACCCTGAAATATATTTATGGTTTTCTCCACTGGCATAAATCAGATGTAGGTGACAATATATCTAAATAACCTCTTTGATGCATGGTTTTTGTTAATAATTATGTGCTGCTAATAATTAACAGGTGTGTGAAAAAATGAATTAGTAATGAGGAGAGAGTTTGTGAGCCGTCTGTTATCATCCCTTGACAAATGCAAGCAAGGGCATAAGCTGAATACAAAGGCCCTTGATTATAGTTTAATGGTATTTGATAAGTTAACCCCTTTTGTCACATAATGATGCTGAGCTTTTATTGTGGGAAGTTTGCTGTCTTGTATAGTGGCAACATGTTTTTCTTTAACCCAGCCTTTTCAACAAGAAAGTAGTCAATTAAAAATCCAGAGTATCTAGGACTTAGGATTTTTAACTCCTTTTTCAAAGTAACTTGAGAAGTTTTTAAAGTTTTATTCAGTATTTTTTCAGTTGTTATTGAAAACAAAGCTTTCATGGGCTCTTCCTCAAATTATGGAAGCAGGTGGATCTATAAACTATCCATATTGCCTGAATTTCAGTTCTTCAGACCAGGAGCACTTTCAGCCATCTGCAAGAGAGACTATTGTGCCAGGGAAGAACAAGGTTTCACAAGTGGCAATTTTGGTCTCTTAAGCATGAAAAATATGCTTATTGGTTTTCATGAAAGAAAGTGAGATTTTGATTCTGGTGTGGCCTCCTAAAAATGCTCAGAAAATTCTTGTTTTCAATAGCTGAGGTCCTGGTTTAACTGTATGCTTCTAACCAGTTGCTGTTTGTGAATAAAGGTAATAGGCAAATAATTTAAAATTTGTCTCTAAAAAGAAAAACGGCTATTTGTCTTTCCCCAGGTAATTTTGTCAGACCTTTATAATGTTATGGTTTATCTGGTATTTATTTTTATGATTGATTTATAATGGTTTAGTCCACTTTTTTCTCTGAGTTCCTTTAATTTCTGTTATATTCATTTCATTTTTCAGAAAGCCTCTTTCTTTAAGTGTGTAGTGTACATCTGTAAATGTACACCATTGTACAAATGTAGCTGTTTGACTTCAGAACTTGAAATTAAGATACTAAATTTATGATAGAAGAGTATCTGAAAAGACATTATAATGTGCTCATGACCGTTGAATAGCTTGAAAAATGTAATATACTTTACCTAAAAAGAGATCTGGATCTGCAAATCAGGATGGCTGCAGGCATTTCTATTTAGTATTTAAAATGTGTTTACTTTTGTGTTGGGAGACAATCAAAAAAAGCTACTGCCTTGTTGCTGCCGTTGCTATATTGTCATCTTTGCTGGCAGTAATAGATATGTAAAACATTGGGGATGTGATTTGTTAAGAGAGGAAGGAAAGCTTAGAGGGTTTGGGACTTGCATATGTAGAGACAGCTAAAGTCTGCCAAAACTTGATTTGGTACTGTTGGTTTTCAGACATGGCTATAGGAGAGATCAGTCAGTTTTCTCTGCAGGAGCTTTGTCTTGAGTCAGTAGTATCTTTCAAGTATTAATANTTGAGTCAGTAGTATCTTTCAAGTATTAATAAATTGTTCAAAAGAAAACTCTCAAATGCCGATTAATTTGTTTTGGTGTTTCATTGACAGATTTTCCTGTTTTCTTCATAAACTCTGGCAGATGATCTCCTGTGGTTTGAAAGATAGCCAGTTTTTTTGGGTCAGTGCTCATTCATAGCATGGCAGTTAATGGAATGTTACTATTTTCTTCTAAAATATTCTAAAGATACTCAGGTACTGTAGGATATTAGACAGCATAGTACGTGAAATCAGTGACTGCAGTACTCAAAAGAAAGAGCTGATACTTCTGCATGAACTGTTGTGAGCCTTGGAGAGCCTTGCTAGCTAGTGAAGCTCACGGGTTTAGCACTGACCCATCCTTAAATACAGTCTTTGGAATCCTTCTGTAACATGGAAGTCGTGCTCTTTAAAATATTACATTAGCATTCCACTTTTTTTAATAGATAACTTTTTGTAAAAGTAAGTGTTCTTAAATACTCTGAGATTTGCAAGGATTTCTCCTTTGTTATTTGAAGGTGGAATCTGACTCTTGCTGTTCCTACATTCCAGTTAGTTAACAGAAGGGAATTCCCAGCTGGCTGGTTTGAAACTCGTGCATGTTTGTCATCTTTGTTCCTTTTTTGGAGTACTGTTTTCAGTGATCCTTTTGGGGAAGTGGGATTGACCTGACTCATTTGCCTCCCAGAACTGAGAAACATAACATTGTCTAAGACTGCCCGTGGCACTGTTGGAAACAGCCGCTTGGTCTTTATTTCATTTGAGTCCCCTGCTCCCCGGGCAGGGATCAGAGCTTGTTCTCTGACCTTGAGGATGGCCTGCAGGCCCACCCTGCCCTTGGGGAATTCAGTCAGTCTCCACAGTGGCTTACTCCAGACTCACCCCTGGGTTTTTTCACATCTATCAACAAGTTGGTTTGGTTTGGTTGCAGCCAGGTGACTGTTTGGGCTGACAGGTCTATGAGGGGGTCTCTATTTTATAATTTTGAAAATAGAGAAGTTAGTTGAGAAAGTGTGTGTTGCT
>VYZP01007677.1:588-11453 GCA_013400635.1 Hypocryptadius cinnamomeus | reverse complement strand
AGCCTGGGCAGTGCCCAGCACCCTTTGGGGGCTGAACCTTTCCCTGATCTCCAACCTAACCCTCCCCTGGATGGAGTTTAGCCCCACCATCCTGAGGGATAGCTACAGCATGGGGGTCACCACCATCCTCCACTCACCCTATCCCAGCCACCGTGCCAGGCATCACAGGGGGCTTTTAACCCAAACTGTGCCCCCACAGAGCCCACAGCTCCTCCCTCAGCCAAGAAACTGAGGGGACAAGAGGGGCAATAATGACCCAGCTCCCAGGGATGCAGCAATGTTTGCGCAGCACTCCCAGAGCTGCAGACGGAGGCAGCTCTCCCCGTCAGCGTGATTAATAAGGAATAAATGTCCTCTGCAGCCAGGCTGAGCAATAACACCCCGGCTCTGCTCCGTGCTTACAGCACACATTACAAGCCCTGCTGCCAGCACCAGGTAATACTTTATTATGTTATCCTGACGGAAGAAAACAAAGGATGCTCGAGGTCCTGACTTTGGTGTAAAACCACGGCAGCGTTACCAAAGGCAACAGCAGCGTGCTCGGAGCGGCTGACGCACGGCACAGCTCCCACCAGAGGAATATTTACCCGGGGTTCAAAGTGGTTATTTACTTTTTTGGGAATCTGTGTTGCAGGAGGACTGGCTGGCACAGGCACACGTCGAGGGTTAAATATTAAATCGGCCCCACGCTCGCTTAAACCACAGCAAAGTCAATGCTCAGGGGTGCTGGGGCAGCTTTGGGGAATCAGTGCTGCACCAAAGTAGGCAAAAAAATAATTAAACAGCAAGGCCATTAAAGAATAAAAGGTACCAAATCCATTTTGGGAGGAGGTGTTGGCACCACCAGGGAACTCAGCTTAAAAAAGCCAGCAATGTTGGGAATATCGAATATTGCCCCCATTCCCCCAAATTCTCACCCAGCACCAGAGCCAAGCCAGGAGAGAGGGAATCACAGCACTAAAGGGATCTCCAGCAAACCAGAGCCAAATCCTGCTTCCCAAATTGTGCTGTCTTGGAAAGACAGCCTAAAAGCTGCAGGAAAATGTGCACCACAAAAAAAAAAAAAAAAAAAAAAAGGTAATTAAAGAAAACTCAGTCACAGATCCTGTTGCAACACAGAGGAAAAAGTGTTACAAAAGGGGAAAACTTTTTAATAAAGTCTGCAAGTATATATTCCTCCTTTATCAACCTCAAGATTTATTGACCCAAGGAGCCATATTGACTGAATAAATCTTGATAATGACCCCAGCAGAAGTCAATACCTGCTTATTATCTCCCAAGTTGGGGAATTACATCTTTCGGTAATAGGAGCAGGATGGTACAAAATGTTCTGAGAAACTTCACCCGGGTGTTTGGGGGGGAATGGATGTCTCTAATGTGCCTTTTCCGATCCCAAAGGGAATGTGCTACACCCTGAGCTGCACTGTGGGTTCTGTCTTGAGGTCTGCTGTGGGGGGAATCACACTCCCATGGCTTGAAAATCCTAAATAGATCCCATTTCAAGGCATGCTGAGGAGCAGGATGCTGCTGCTCACCTTCCCTCCCTGCAAACAATGGCCCTGTAATTTCAATTGGCTGTGTTTTGTTGGCAGCTCCCAGGATAATTCCCTGAAATTTGGGATGTGGGAATTCCTGCAGCCAGGGATGTGGCACCATGATTACACCAGCACTCAGGGGAGGAGGGGAGGAGCATCACTGCTGTCCCTTGGGACATGCAGCTACCTCTGGGAACCCAAATAGACCGATTTTCTCCAGCCAGCAAAACCAGGAGTGGAAAATGGGGGAGCAGAGGGGCCCCTGGAGCCCCTAAAACCCACAGGCAAGCAAAGCCTCCTGCATTTAAAGATGACGATTCTTTTGCCAACAGCCAGCTTCCCATTCAGCAGAGAAAACAGGAGCCCTGGGACCAGCACACACAACAATTTGCCTGTATTTTCATTCCAGGTCCCTGCAGACAGCAAGAAAAATTAACTGAAGGGAGCAGCTCGTGTGCCAGCACACGGAGGGAGATGCATCGTGAGCCCCGCAGGCTCTGCTGAGGCTTTCGAGTTCAGCAAGAGCCTCCTGAAGGACTGGCAGGCTGGGAGTGCACTGCTTCCTAAGCTGGTCATAAATAATAATTCAGATCACCCAAGGCTTTAACATTCCTCTCCACCCGTGGTGCAGGAGCTGTGCCCAGCCCTGCCAAACCCACCAGCCCTGGGGGTGGCTCCCTGCTCCCCATCCCACAGAGCATCCACACCAGAGGCACCCCATGACCCCCAGCCCTCACTGCTGTCCCCCATTTCAGTGGGCACAGCAGCCCTGAGCACTCACTCAGTCCCACACCCCTCTCCAAGCTGGAACACCCACCAGGAGGTGGCAGGGCTTGTGCTTATCCCTGCAGTCCCACAAAAATCAAATTATATTTCCATTCCTGTCCCCTAGCTGCCTCATGGTCACAATCCCTTTTTTCCCTCCCCTGCTTCCAAGGCCACAGAGACAATCCACTAAACTGGATCAGGAGGCCAGCACGTACATCTCTAATGGGCTGCAGCACGCACACAATTAATTAATGGATTTATTAATTAGGGAAGAAGTCACTCTCCAGGCTGGAATTGGGGTCACCAGTTTCTAAAGTGAGAACTGTGGTGCTAAAGATAAACTCTCATTTTCTGCAGCTCTTCTTGTCTGGCAGCATCTCAATTATTCAACCAGAAAAAAAAAATTAAAAAAAAAAAAAATCAGATTTCACTTCAGGAACTTCAGTCTGACTTTCCAGCGATGCTCAATACTGACCCCCGAGCAAGTGGGACCAGAAACACAGCCCATCTCCTCCCTCTCCTCACATTTAAACTGGAAATAGCAGAAATATCAGGTATTAATGAAAGATTTGGGGGGAGGGATGGATTGTCACCTCAGGCTGTCCCAAGGAGGGAGCTGCAGTGGCGGCACAGAGGAAGGGGAAACCACGAGGTGGTCAATGACAGTGGCATTTCAGGACACCTGAGTCCTCCTGTGACCAAGGTTTGAACTTGTTGATGCTGGAGCAGCAGCTACATTTCAGTGACCAGCTCAGCTGGACCTCCTTGGGGGCAGCTGCATTTCCAGCCCTCGATCCCTAAGGACACAGAGCTCCTGGGAAAAGGACAGAGACATCACTTGTGTCCCCACCAACAGGGCACAGCCCTGTAGGAGAACCCCACCTGAAGAGCTCTGGCCAAGGGAAGCTGCCAGGAGGAGCACACAACCATCAGACAGCAGCCAAGCCAGCCATGAGACAGACATCTGCCGAGGCCCCGGCTCCGGCAGCGCTCAAATTCAGATTAATTGTTCAAACCAGATGATTCCACAGCCAGTGCTCCCCACGCCCCACTGCACCACGAGCAGCTGGAGCCACTGGAAAGCACAAACTGCATTCCCCACCTCACAAGGCTTCTCAGCCAGCCCCGGGCACTGGCTGCACTTCCACAAACCCGGAGATTTCAGCTTGGAAAGATAAAAATCCCTCTGAGATGGGGGCACCCAGAGCCTCCTTGGGCTCCCCACGCTTTCCCTTGGGCACAGTGACCACAGCCACCATCCCAGCCTCCAGCAGGGATGGGGATGGAAGGTGTTGGGTGCTGGACCAAACTGGAATGTCTCTCCAGTCTCTCCATAACAGCTCTAAAAACCCAGAGCACCAAGGGCATTTGCAGAGGTGAAACGCCCCCATTTACAGCCCCAGAAGCACCTCAGCCTCTCCCCAGGTTTATCCTGCTGCTCCACAAGAATGCGGCTAGGTTTATTAGTCCAAGCTCCAGGAATTAAGCTCCAGCCAAGAGGACTGATAGCTTATTTACTGCTGTCGTCTATATAAAGCAGAATTTTGACACATTGTTAAATGATGCACATTTAGATAAGTCAAGCTGTCATATCATTTAATGGATGTCTAAACTCCCTCTGTAGCTGATATGTAAAATTTATGCACTTCAGAATATCATAAGGTTATAATATTTTAATCACATCCACAGTTGCGGGGTTTTTATTTTTTTTTTTCCCTCCTTCTCCCCTAAACTTTAAACAGCAAAAACATTTCATCAGCCAGACCAGGCTCCGAGGCTCCCGGCTCTCCACCATCCGGCGGAGCCGCCGAAGTTTCTGCCCAACTCCGGCACGCGGAGGGAGCATTTGCATTCCGGGAAACAAACCCAAGAACATTTTATTTGACGAGAACCAAAGGCTTGGAGCCGTGTAGCCAGAGCTCATCTGCATAATGAGATGTGAAGACATTTATAAAAGATGGCTCTAATCGCTCTCGTTCGCCCCTTGTATTTATTACCCCAAATCAGCGGCTCAAAACTCTTGCCCATTTTTTTGCCGTTTTAAGGCAGAACGGGTTGGATTAGAGCAGCATCCAGCGCACGGAGCATCCCATAAATCCACACGGTGCCAACCGGAACGCAATAAACCCCAAGCAAATTAAACCCCAAAAACCTCACGAAGGTATGAATCCCGCTCTGGCTATCACACACAAGAAAGCTGTAAAAAAATACTGCATTAGTAATGTACACAATAAACCAATCTCATAACCCGGTGAAATACGTCTGGCATTATCTTTGATAGAATTTTATCTCCTCTCATTTCCGCGACTCTCTGCCGTAAAAGGGCTCAGCGCCGTTTCGATCCGAGCGCTGCCGAGTCGCACATTATCCCTGTGTTTTCCATATGCCCACCATTCATCAGGGCGGCTCAAACTCTGCCATTCCCGGCCAGCCCCAGGCCACCAGAGCTGCTCAGACACATCCATTAAAAAGGAAGGAAAAAAAAAAAAAAAGGAAAAAGCTCTTGGAAGAATTATAAATTGATTGCTTGCCTTCCTTTTTTTTTTTTTTTTTTTTCCCTCCCCCCTTTTTTTTTTTTTTTTTTTTTTTTTGTTTTTTTTTTTTTTTTTTTTTTTTCCCTTCCCCCCTTGTTTTCTTCCTTGTCTTTTTTTTTTTCTTTTTTTTTTTTCTTAATGGAGGGCATTAGGCCAAGCTGGCACAAGGTCACCTTTCCCAACGCGATCCCGGCGAGGCGGCAGAACTGCTGCCTGGACAGAAGTCAATCCCCAGTGCTCCCTCTCCAGCTCCGCACCCAGCCACAGGCACCGGCCAGGCGGAACGGCGGGGAACGAAGGAAGGAGGGAAGCAAGGAGAGCCGCCACCTCCCAGCCCACCTCTCCCTCCGGCAAAGTTCGCCCCCGACAGACCCACGGCAAAGTAGCTGCCAATATTTATCTTTAAATAAAGGTTCTGCGCGCACCCAGGAAAAGTCATTAGCGCGATTTAGCGGGGAACGCTTTTGTATCCGAAGCGCTTAGAGCCGTAATCCCTTCCCGGCCACAATGCCAGAACTGAGCAGTCATGGCAAACCCACCGGCCGCGGTACCTGCGGTACTTTTCGGGTCGCGTAGCGCAGATGCAGCACGTAATCTGCTTAAAAGCCAAAATGCATTAAATGCTGGAACTGTTGATCCAGTACCGGAGCCCCATAAATCGCATTTCAATTTGTTTACTCCCCTCCGAAGCACGCTGCATTTTAAACTCCGGAATATCCTACAGGGATAAACCCATTTAATATCCATGGAAATGCGCGTTTCGGTTGTTGTAGCGGCTCCAGGTTGGGTTTCATCCCATTATGTTGGGAGAGCCATTGTGTTAATTACCCACCTCCTATTTAAGGTGCGTATTTAAGGTCACAAACTGTCAGCAGCCCCCGGCAACCTTCCCCCGCGCACGGTAACAAAGGACTTACCGGGAATTTCACAGACCGAGGGTACCACGGTGGGATACGGCGGCCGTGACCTGCCCGGAGCCACAAAGGAGCTGCCCCCCCCCCGCCGCATCCATCCCCGGTCCGAGCAGCACCGCCTGGTACCGACCGCCTTCCCGGCGCTCAGGGCTGGCCGAGCCCCCGCACCGGCCCCGCACACCGGCCCTGGATAACAATGGGAGGGCGGCGGGGCTCCGGGCAGCCCCGCTCCGCCATCCCCGCATCCATCACCGCAACCGCGCGGCTCTGCCCGCCCCGAGCGCGCCGGGGGATGCGGGGACCGAGCCGCCCCCGCTGCGGGCGGCGCCGGGGACACTTGGCAGCCCGCGGGCACCTGCGGCTCCGCTCGGCNCCTCCCCTCCCGCCCGCCGCCAGCCCCGCGCCCGCCGCCGCCACCGACCTGGAGCCGGCGGGCATCAAACCGTGTCCGGTATCGACACATCGATCCCACGTCGGCGGCCATCTTGGGGGAGCCCGGTGGCGCGGAGGGGCGCGGAGAGGCGCGGAGGGACGGGGGGGCCGCCCGCCTGCCCGCCCGCCTCCACCGGGGGCGGCCCCGCCGCGCCCCGCGGGGAGCAGGGATGGGGCACCCTCCTGGACCACCCCTGTCCCCCCCGGGGCCACCCCCGAGCATCGCCCCCCGCGGCTCCTGGACACCCCCCTAAGGGTCTGAGTCTCGGGAAGGGGCGCGGAGTCCCCCCGGCGATGGATTTTTCCCGGCCGAATTCAGGTTTTTTTTAGCTGGAAAAAATCGCCAGCCGGAAGCCGCCGGTTAAACTTTTCCAGGTTTGTTTGGTTTTTTTTCCGCCTAATCTGACCCTTCCTGCACCTTTGACCTGCTGGGAATGGCTACAGCAAACACGCTCCCAGCGTTCCCAACCAGAAAACCCCAAATTCACAAATACCCCGAATTCAGGTTGGTTTACGGCTGTGTTTTTAAATTTCTCAATGGCTCTGAAGAATCCAACCAACTTCAGCAGAGGAACAGAGCCTCACCCAGCAGCGTCTGAGCACTAACAACACCTGTCCCAGAAATTCCCTCTCTGCTTCTCCAGCAAAAAAACCCAAAACCCCACAACTTTACATTTTCTACACCACCTTGCCCCACAGCCTGTTGTACCGGCCACACCAACATCCAAGGGGCTTGGAGAATTAATTCCCAACCCCCTGGGGAAGCGGTACCTCCCAACAGAGCTATGCCATGTTTGTGCTGGAGGGACCCCAGCCCCACCGACCACGACTCAGTTTTGGGCAGAGAAGGACGGAGCTGCCCCTCTCTTGTGTCGCACTAAACAGTTATTTAGTTGTTTGTGCTGGGTGCTTGGTAATTTGCACTGTTCACATGATTTCTTTCCTATCGCCACATGGTTTCCCCTTTCCCCCCCACCCCTAAGTGCCAGCCTTGGTGGTCTCTCCCTGGTTTCCCCCTCCCCTTGCCCCTCCTCACTGGTATCCCATTGGCAATGCTCCTCTTCCTCCACCCCCCATTCCGCTGGGTTAAATTCTCCCACCATGAGGCAACACTCTCTTTCCCACCTTGGGAATAAACGTCGGGTGTTGGTTCCCATGTGGAGAAGAGCGCTTCTGGTCCTTTGCCTTTGTCCACGTGAGATGGTGCGGGTTGGGGTCCACAGCTGGCTGGACTGGACCCGAAAATCCCCGTCCAGACACGGATTCTTACAGCTGGCCCCCACGTGGTTGTGTCCCACCGACGAAGCTGGTGATTCACGCGTGAATTACGTTCGCTTTTGAGACTTCCAGCTTCTTTCTGACTTCTCCCTCGCTTTTTGGTCAGCTAGAAAGCAGGAGGGTGGCATCAGCAGCCCGCCCAGCCCAGGGCGGATTCCGGACAGAGGAATCCCTTACATCATTCCAGCCAAGCAACGTCCCCAGGAGGGGTGGGTATACCCACCAGTGCTAGGGGGACCCTGGAGTAATCCCCAAGGGAGGGTGGGGGTTATTTCCCGGTGCAGGGGAAGGGTGCAGCCCCGGCTGGAGGGGTCTGTGTGTGCAGGTGGCTTTTTGCGGGTCCCCTCCCCGTTCCCCCACGGCGGATCACAAGGCGGCGCAGTGAAGGGCAGCGCTGGGGCCCTGGGGGCCGGCAAGCAGAGGAAGAAGAAGGTGAAAGACAAGGCCCAGATCCTGGAGCAGATGGTGAGCAGCAAGGAGGAGGAGGAGAAGCAGTGCGGGCTGGACAAGCGGAGCAGATGCAGGAGAAGATGCAAATGGAGCAGATCCTGAAGAAAGCGTCAAAAACCCACAAGCAGCGAGTGGAGGACTTCAACAGGCACTTGGATACTGTGACTGAACACTACAACATTCCCAAAGTTAGCTGGACTAAATGACCGGGCTGCTTTTCACGGCTCTGGAGCTGGAGTTGTGTTTTGTTTGTATCAAGCAGGGTTGCCATGTAAATCTGTCCTTTTCTCCATATTGTCTAATAAAAGCTTCTGAGCTTTTACGACTTTATGCTGTCTTATTTTATAGACTTGGTTTTTAAAACCAGACATGCAGCAATGTCTCCTCTGGGCTGAGGAGGATGGTGGATCCCTGTGCTCCTAGAAGGGCTGGAGGGAGATGGGCAGCATGGACACCAGCAAACCCACAAGTGCTCCTGCAGTGGTCAGTTGTAGGCCTTTACTTCTCCTAAAACTCTCCTTGCTGCAGCAAATCTTGCACTGCTGGAGCCTCTCTGCACAAAGCTGGGGAGGAATTAGCCCCTCACTGCCCAGGTATCACCCTGCTGCTGGTCCCTGTGTTTTGCAGGGCTCTTGGGATTCCACCAAAAAGCAGAGTTTGAGTTCCGAAGACACTGAAGAAAAGGGACATTCTTCAAACTGCACCCTGCCCTGCAGGTACTTCCAATTCTCACAGGGACAGGTCTGCTCCTGGGCCAGGAAAATTGTCCAAAAGGGTGAGGCAGACACACAAAGTGACCTTGGCCCCACACTGTAGCACAAACAGCCAGGAAATGATCTTGTTCTTCTCATCTCTTCCACTCAGAGAAACTCGGCCCCCTCACAATCCCGCAATTGCAAAATGCCTCAGGCACAAGAGCAAGTGAACAGAAAATCAAAGTTCAAAGAAAGATTTGCAGGAGTCGAGGCAGTTTGTGTGAGAGAGAGCCTGGATGCTCCTGTGAGCCCTGCACCAGCATCTTCCCTGCCTTCAGAGCTGGCTGGAAAAGGGGCAAATCCTTCTTATGGTCCTGCAGCAAACACATTGCCCGGAACCAGGGAACACAAGATGAAAACGCTGAGAGGGCTGAAATCCCAACCCTGGTGGCATCAACAGCAAATTCCACAGACGCTCTGAGACCCCAAACATGAGTGCCCAGGTGCTGCTCTTGCTTGGGGGCACACAGGTCAAAGCCTTCAACTTTGCTCTGGCGACCCCAGTGCTGTAAATGGATCCCCATATCCCCCAAATCATAAAAATCAGGGAGTTGGAACCCCTGGGAGTCATTGGGATTTGTAATGAGGTTGGGGCTGCTGGTGGTGCCAGGAACCTGCTTTACCTGTGGCTTAATGAGGCTGTAATTAGCGGGTGGTGGGAGCAGAGGCCCTGCAAGGGGAAATCCCAGGTGGGAATTCATTTCCATACCTCCCTCAGGGCCACAGGGAGGTTTGCTCATAGATGGGTCAGTGAGCCCAGGTGGGATGAGTGGTCTTTGCTGGGGGGACAGCTGGTTCCTCCCCATGCCAGCAACAGGGGTTGCCCAGTCTGTTCTTGGTCCAGGTGCTCCTGGGATCTGCTGTTGGACACCACCAGGACAGGTCCCAGGCAGGGACCTTCTCCCTGCACCCACAAAGCTGATCTCACCCCCATAAATCACCGCCCTGCTCTGCTGCCCAGGGAACACAGGAGCCTGCTCATAAATCAGGAATAAAACTAACTTGGCATCTTTGGTGAGCAAATTAAATTGTGGGCTTTGGAGGAATGTTTCTGTTTGGCCAAATCATTAATAAATCAATGGGAGCAGTAAGGAAGAGGAGAGGGACTGCACCCTGTGCCACCTGGAGGGACGGAGAGCTGCGGGGTGGCACAAACCAGCCATGTCCCCTGTGTCCCCTTGGGTGCTTCCCCATGGCCCTGGAGCACCCTGGGGAGAGCAGGGGGACCCCAGTGCTGCTACCCCCCCTGCACAGAGGGCTCACCCACCCCGGGGAGCGCTGCGAGGCGCAGGTTAATAAATCAGTTTGTCTCCAGCCCTGTTTGCTTTGTGTGCCTGACAATAGCCCGTTGTAAATGGCAGCCCCTTGCCTCCTCTCCTGAAAGGCTTTTAATTAAAATACGGAAGGGGCTTTTCTGTGTACTTTAACAAAAAAAAAAAAAAAAGGAAAAAAAGGGGAAAAAAAGGATTTCAGCACACTCCCATTCCAGGCATTAATTTATTCCTGCCTTCCTGCCTGTTTGTGATCCATGTAACTCCTTTGTGCAGTGATCTGGCCCCACTGGGCAGCGAGGGGCGATGCTGGCAGCGAGAGCTGCTGGTGGTGAAGCAGCCTGGTGGTGACCCAGTGCTGATGGTGACCAGTCTGATGGTAACCCAGTGCTGACTGGGAGCTTGCTCGGTCACCTTGTCCCAAGGATGGGCAAAGGGACAGCAGGAGCCTCACCATGGGACAGCAGTGCCATCGGAGAAAACAGGGATGTGTGAGGCCCTGGAGCTGCCCAGGAGCTCAGGCCCAGCTGCAGCCCTGGGCACATCCCTCGTGGACACCCCAGCAGCTGCAGAGCTCTGTCCCCATCCCGTGCAGCCCCTCCCAGCTGTCCCCCAGCAGGTTTGGTCCTGGGGTCCCAGAAGCCCTGGCAGAGGTTGTGCTGCCCTCCCTGTGCCCCCACTGCTAGGGTTTTGTCTTCTCCAGTGGGAAAAGCCAGGGCCATCCCAGGGCTCTGCCTGGCATCTGCCAGCTCAGGGAAGAAGGATTCTCCACAGCACTGAGGTACAAGTGAGGTCCCTTCCCACCTAAACCATTCCCTGGTTCTATGACAGCACAGAAGGTCATTATCACAGCTGGTGGAGCTTCATGGTCATGGCGCCTCTCCCTGCAGCCCTCCTCTCCTCTCCTCTCCTCTCCTCTCCTCTCATC
>VYZP01007670.1:0-19600 GCA_013400635.1 Hypocryptadius cinnamomeus | reverse complement strand
GTCAGATTCATTCACTGAGCTGTAAAGCTCTTCCACCTGGAATTCTTCTTCACTGGAGAAGTGTGTGGGCATGTGAGTAGGAAATGGTGACACCAAAAGGTGATTTCCCTCAAGCAGCTTCACTCACAGGGAAGGAAGGGGGCTGGGAACTTTCTCTCTGCTTTCTTGCACAAGGAATGAAATAGTTACCCATGCTGACATTTAAATTATCATCACCATTTATGTGTTGTTGAGATAGATGAGGACAGCTGGTAATAATTCAGATTCATTGCACACAGCACTCTGAATCCCATATAAACACCTCCACACTGCCATAATTTAATCTCATTTCTAGCTTTTCTTTGCAAATGTCACCAAAATCTGTCTAAACCACTCAGGAAACACCACTATTCTGTGAATTCCAGGCACATCAGAAGATCAGAAGAGATATTTGTTCCATCTCATTATTCCCCTTTCAAGCTTTTCACTGGAGTTTACTTGCTCCATTATTTCTGCATATCCAGTAGTCTTTCTTCTATTCTTTACATTGGTGCAGGGCCAATTTGGCATTGAATCTCATCATCATTCAGCAAGTTTTTTTAAATCTTAGAACCATCTCATATTTCTTTGGGGTGCAATCTAATCATGTGCATTTTCTTTTTACAGGCATTTTCTTTGCTTTTGAATATGGCTTTACCTTGATGTGACATTTTATTTGATTTACTCTAGAATCATTAACTTTGATGCATGAAATAAATTGTTAATAGTGCAAGATTTTTTGACTGTTTTTGCTGAAACATTGAATTTTCTATACTTTTGTGGTTGCTAAGCTTTTGAGTGACTTTCCTGTTATGTATTGAACTACAGTGGCTTGCAGTGCCTTTTTAGTTGGCCACTTTGTACATTGGACAGGCTGGTAACTTTCTTTTCCTTGCTTTTGCTGTGCAGGACTTTGGGACAAAATGAAGACAATGAAAGAAATTATGATGTGGAAAATAATGTGAACTTGGCCAAGTCTCTTCAGCAATACCTTAAATATCTCAGAATTCTCTCCCAGTCTGCATCTAAAAATTTGTATCCAAGGAAGACAAGTGACAAAGCTTCTGTCAAGGTAGTATTTTTTATGTGGTTCTTACATTCTGTGATTTTGGCTTCCTTTTTCTCTGAGTTCTCATTTTTTGAAATTTCCCCTCTGCCTGGAGACCAGACATTGTTTTTTACTGCCTCCTCCAATTGATTATCACAAGTGCACTAAGTTTTCTCAAAATTGATCACCTTCAACATTGTAAATGCTTCAGCTCGTCAAATCTGAAGCATTTTTCCCTAATTAGGGATGGAGTGCATGTGATGAAGAAGGAAGAGTGGGATAAAGCTGGTATTATCTTGACTGGCTGATCTGAAAATCTGCACCTGAACCACTTTCCAAAAACCTGGCTGATCTGCCATGTGAATTCTTGCTGGTGCTTATGCTGCTTAGGGTGCAATTTATATAATCTTTAAGCAGATTTTAGTAATGGGTCTGATAAATTGTGCCTCAACATTTTCTACTTCTTACTGATAATAAGGAAAGCCTACAGTGACAGTTAAGGTTCATATGTATACTTAATAAATGTACAGATAGCTGGGAAGATAAAGCACAACCATTAAATCTTGAGTATTGACTATGTCAAAAACTACAAGCATGCCTATTTGAGAACTAAAGCGGTTTTTTTCCCTTCCTAGAGAAAATCTGTCTCACTCTAAGATGCAACTTGATAAATTTATTATTATTGCACAAAGGGGTTCCATACAACAGGCCCTTATGACTCTTTATCTTTTGCTCAAAAAGGAAAGAGTGCACTCTTTGATTTTGAAGAACTAGGCTGCTGTTACAGCAATCTTTTACAAGAAATTGTCTGTGCTATTTCAATGCATGAAGTATAAATGCAAAATTTGCCAAAAAATATACTGAAGTTTTAGGAAAAGTATCAGGTGAAGAGACTATAGTGCAAAGCCAAACTTTAGTTTAGTTCAGGGAATAACTCAGAGGCACCAAATCTGCAACAACAGCTCCTGGCAGCAGCACCAGTTGTAGCAACCATTTAGTCATGGTTGTTATTATTGTCAGAAGCACAACTTCCCAGATTCTGACTGACTTATTATATACACTCGTTGTGATTTATGGCACATAAATCTCATCTGGGGTAAGAGGAGCTTTCAGTCAGTGGCAAGGCTGCTCTGAGGAGGGATCAGGGACCACCTTGGTGCTGCTGTTCCTCCACTCTCTCCTCCTGGGTGCTGGCTGCAGCGAGGATGCTCTGTTTTGAATCACCGGCTTTCAACAAAAACTTGCTCAAGAAGTATTTCAGTGGGTCTGGTGTTGTCATGCAAGTTCATAAATAATCCATATGGCTGAGACCTTCTGTGGGGAAGCCTGCTGTGATAACACCACCCACCAACCTTATCGAGTGTTGCCATGGAGATGGGTACTCTGAAGCCTGGGGGAGTGGGACAAAGAGGAGAAAATCTGGAAGTGAAGCACGTATAGGAGCAAACTGTACATTTCTATTTACTAAGGAGCATTTTGAAGCAGCAGACATTGAGTCAGATGTGTTACCTATAATTGAAAGTGAAAAAAAGAAGAAAAGGAAAATTATTTTATAAACTAGTAATCAGTCATGAATTTTATCTGATCCTGGAGATGTTTCCCTATCTGAAGCCAATAAAATGCAACTGCTCTTCTTGAAAAAGCAAGAGGGACATAGTATTTTTATCTTGATTCATTGTTTTGTTAGTGAAATAGCATTTAAACAAGAGACAAAACCAGAATTTTTGCTGCTCCAAGAAGCAGAAAAAACCTTGTAAAATTTAAAAATTTGAAAAGAGAAGCCGGCAAAGTAACTGAATGAGCTACCTCTTATATGGTTGTACCAGTTGAAATTGGAGATAGCTACTTTGTGCACTTTAATTGCAAGCTTCAACAAAACATTGGTATCTTATTTTTGTACTTAATATATAGATTACAAATCCACATTAATAATTGTAGCAAGATCTGATCTTTTAAACTTTCTTGTCCTTTTGTAATTAAAATAAGCACGAGACACAGTACTTTACCCTACCTAGAACTACAGCTTTTGGGCTTTGCCCTTCTTAAAAATAATTTTCTTTCAAGTGTATATTTACCTCTGTCACTTCATCCCTGCTGTTGGGGAGCAGGAGATGTAACACTGCTTCGGTTGCTTTGATACCTTACGTGCTGTGAAGTGTAGCTGAATCTTGCAGAAATTTAGTGCTTCTTGACAGACTTCCTGTGTGGATTCAGGATCCAAGCCTGACATCAGAGGTCTCTGGCCAAATGTAAAACAAAGGAAGAAAAAATATAAAGAGGTTTTAAAATATTCCTTATACTCTGAAAGTGTTATTTTGTATCTTCCCATTAATATATTTTACAAACTTTCAGTCTTCAGTAGCCCTACTGTCTTCCACTTGTATTATCAGAATAAAACTACAGAGCTTCAAAATTACTGAATAGACATCACACACACAGTTATGCAGAAAGTTGTAAAATAAAACATCACAAAACTTAAAGCAGGTAACTCTTTTCCTATTTCCCTTGCTCAAACAACTGTCAGCTTGAGGCTTGATACAACAGTGACAGAAGTAACACCAGTAAACTTAAATCATGTGATTGACCAAAATTCCTATGGTGTCTACCATTTACTGTAAGAGCTTCTTCAGGTGATTTTTGAAGCACTTGAAGTTCATCACTAACTTAGAATTATTTCTCAGTATACAGGCAGTACCTACTGCAGGCTGTAATCTAGTCAGCTGATAGTGACTCTGCCAGGAAATAAATAGTAGCAAATCAGAATTTTGGTGTGTCTGTTTCCTGAGGGTTACAGTTGTAAAGAACATTTCTCTTTAGTTGAGCTGAAAAGAGTTGTTCAGGAAATGGGCACTTGGTGGCATTTGTTACTTAAGCATTAGCTAGTGGGATTTTGTGTTTGGTTTTCTTGGTGTTCCCCACACACACTTTATGAAAGGGTTTTATGAAAGTTTTATCATTCATAAAAAGCTGAGTTATCAGTCTTTGTGATTCCTTTCTACCAAACCTGGATGCAGTATGGAAAATAACAAATAGGCAGGCACATATTTTAATGAGAATTGGTTTATCTTAGCTACAGAGGCAAGAAATGCAGAGGCTTCAAATCATGTGTGAATTGCCCTGCCCTTCTCCACTCCAGCTGGAACAAACCCCTTTCATATCAAAACACCCAAACCCCTGGAAAACCCACTGCACTGTTGGCATTCCTACAGAAGCTGAGGTTCAGGGTTTTGTTGGATTTGGAAGACAGCACGTGGCTGGTATTGCTAAAGCTCAGAGGTTGTAAAGGAGAACTTGCTGCCTTTGCTGCTGGTCTGTGTGCCTGTATTTGAATAGTTATGGGAGATTTAAATTGTGCTGCTTTCATCTAACCGAGAAAATCTTTTACTCATCACAGAAAGAGAACTTTTATTTGAAACCTGACCCAAACGTTCTTCCTGCTGGACAGGCTGAAGGAATTAGGAATTTGCCATCACACTTGTGCTGTGGCTGTATTTCTTGTTGCAGAAATCTCATGAAGATTTCATGAATCTTCAAGCTTGAAGATTTATGGAATTGCTTTTTCTTCTTCCTCCCGACTTGGCCTCTGAGGGCTTCAGATAGGGTTGGTCCTACCTGCTGCTGAGGTCTTTGTCAGGCCAGTGTCACATTCAGGTCCTTGTGAGTAGGATGGGGAGAAAGAGAAAATTATGTCAGATGCATTAGGGAATCTCATGAATTTTCTGTTGTTACTGCTTCTTTGTGTTTTAGTTACATTCATTTTCATGGTAGACTTCTTCTGTAGATATTGTGAAATCTCCACATCTTAGAGATTCTTATACATTTTTAAGGAAAGATCTCTGGGGGAAAAAACTCTAGGATCTTTACACCAAAGAAGGGGCTAATAAAGGCCTTTTCAGAATCATGAGGGGAAAAAGAAACAGGTAAAGTGATGGGTTAGTGCCAGAGAGTTGTGGCTCAGCAGTGCAATTGTGCTGAAAGGGGAGAAGCTGCAAGTAAAAATCATATAAATTATGTAAACTAAAAATTTATATATTTGCTGACCTAAAAAATCAATTGTTTGAATCTTTGTAATTGATCACCAAAAGAACTAAGATATGTGATAATTATTTAAAAGAATTATTATTAATTTTAGAAAATCTGAGTGCATGAGTGCTCAAAGATGTACTTAGAGCTTATCTGCAAATAATAATTACTGTGGTTAACTAGTAAGAAATTACTTAGTCATTGCACATTTTCATCTGGAACTTTAATTCAAAAAAGCAGCACCCTTATTTATCTAACACTGATTTAAATACAGAACTGAATGGAATTAATCAGAATTTTGACAAAAAGTTTAAAAAAGCTTCCTCCAGTGTATACATTTAAGCTCTATTTGTATAAAGGTAAAACTTAACATTTCATATATAAGAGATTATGTATAAAAATGTAATTCAGCTGTGTTTGAACCCTTTCATAAAACTATTTCTGGAATAATTGATAAAGGAATGTCTCCTTGAAGCTACAGAATTGCCTCTCTGTTGACATACTTATGTGATGATATCTGAACATTTCCCAAGCATTGGTCTATTCATTTAAATACAGCCATTACAAAGTAGGGAAGAGCTAATGCCCCTACTTCACAGACAGATTTTCTGAGGTCATGCAATAATTTTTTGGTAAAGCATAAACTCAAATCTAAGCCTCAAATCCCAAAAAAGTATTTCATCTTTCAGATCATTCTCCTCTTCATGGCTCTTTACAGCAAAATAGAAACAATAAATCCTCCTAAAAAAAGCCAACAGACACACATACACTAAAAACTCCAAACTAACCAACAAGAAACCCCACAAAATCCAAAACCAAACCAAAACAACCCCAAAACCCAACAAACAAACCCTCATAAGTACTGGAGCAGAAATCATTTGACCGTATAAAGATGTCTGTATTGGTGCACGTCAGCCTAAACTCGTTCCATGATCAATGGAGGGAAAATGAGAGTTTTCAAGTTGTGATTCATCTGTTTTAATTTAAGTATATAAAATGAGACGCTGTAATTTCCATCCTCTTGGCCATTCTGCAGGAATCTGGTGTAGATTGTAGTTTTTTTCTGGAAGGACACATTTAAAGATCAAATAGAATAATGGCTACAAAGCCTAGTAAAATTGCAATCATGTTGTGTTGGCATAAATACACAGTCTGATGATCTGATGCGACTTGTGATTTATTTTTTGAAAGAATAATTTAGCAAGGGAGCAGTCCAGTGCTAGTATCATGCTCAAGTCTTAGATCCAACCCGTGCTTTTACCTACAATCATCAGTCTATTCAGAATATAATGACAGAGTTTCAACATCTAACATAGAAACCACTATTTCCCTTATCACATAGGTATCTCGAGAGGATTAATTATTTTTTCAATTATTAGAAGATGCAAGTGCCGTAGAATTGTTATTATAAATGATCTGTGTCAAGTCTGCAGTCTTATTTAAAAGGGCAGTTAATTAATTTCTGGTAATTCCCAGATGAAACATAGATTGATATTTTTGAAATCTTAAATACTGACTGGATAATAAGATTTAGTTCTTTTTCAGACTCTTCTCTTCAAAATCAACTATTTTTTTTCAAATACCATGTGTTTGGAGTTTGCTTCTGTAATTTTTCCTGTGAGTTTGCTGTTTGTCTTGCAAATATTTACTCCGTGTACTTCAGTTCATTGCAATCAGTAAATAGAAGATGATGGAGCTGATACAAATTTTAAAGTGCATTCTATTTTTTTTTTCATTATAATTATCAAATGAGAGGGTAGAGCACACAGAAATTTAAACTTTACCTACCTCTGTGTAAGCATATTGGTGTAGACATTTCAGGACAGTGGAGCAACAATTTCTTTATTTTTAGTGTGGGAAATGACCACAGCTGACCTCAAGAAGTTGTCCAGCAAATGGAACAACCCCATTGCTTTCAATGGGGTAGTAAAGGAGTGTTGTGGACATCAATCCTGCAGATCTCTATTCACTTGCATTTCTTAGGATAAAAGTATCTCTAGATTCACGTGTTGGAGTTATAAATATATTGAATTGGTGTTAATGTGCTCAACTTTTGGCAGATGAAGATCATCATGTTTCTATGAAAATCATCTTTAGATAATGAGATAGCTCAATATACCAGCATATGCCTACAGAAAATGTGTTTAAACATCATTCACTGAAACCTTGAGTAACAGACTTATTGGCAGATGAGCAAAATGTTCCCAGGCAAGGGAAGCTGATACACCCTGGTAGATCTGTCAGCACTGATCACCAGGCTGCACAGTTTCTACCACCACTGCAGGTTGACTGTCACTCTTTGGTTCCTGCTGGTGGTGTCAGGGAGCTCCTGAATGCAGTGGCCTGGCAGAGGTAAAGATGCTCTAAGTCTTGTGTCCCCATGTGCAGGCAGTGGCCAAGTGGAGCAGGCACTGCCAGGAAGCACCACAGGACACAAGGTACAGAACAGAGCTTCCCACCCAGGAGAATTGTTAGAAATGGAGTTTGTTGAGAAGACAGGACAGACATGAGACATGGTCAGACAGGTGCATTGGTCAGCCTGCTTACATGCTGCCATTCCAGACTATTCCTTTTTCTTAAACATCCCATAGTGTGCCTCAGACAGTGACAAGATGGCACCCAGAAGGAGTCTCACTTCTCTTAAGGAGTCCCACACCCCTGCAAACATTAACCCCTTTCAGTCTGCAGGGTGATCCAGAGAGCTTCCCATCAACCATCCGGTGGGTGGCACTCCTGGACGTGATGGCTGATGGCTCACTGTGATGGCCCTGGATGGAGCCAGGGCAGGGGTCCCTTGCCATCAATCAGGTTATTGGGGGTCATCCACCCTTCATTTTTTCCAGGTGTTTTATCCTTTATGTGTGGAGATAAGCCATGTATCCCTTGTGTAGAACTGACCTTTTTTGTTTATGATGAGCCAGTTGTGAATGCTAAGGAAAGACCACCCAGAATTCCTCCTACACAAATGGAAGCGTTGTTTTAACCCACAGGATGGAGATGTGTCAGAAGGAAAGAGAAAAACAACAGTTAGTTGTGAAAACTGAAGGCAGTAAGTTACATAAATTGATGATAAAAATTATCCATATAGGAGACACTGTTGTAGATAGTTGAAGGGTAGGCAAGTGGATATATGATCATTCCAAAGGAGATCAAGAATGGCTGTGAATATCTGAAACTAAAAAGTGATTTTATTAAGTAGTGACTTATACATAAAAGAAGCCAGTGTATTGTCCTTTCCTTTATTCTTCTGGTTTTTTTCCTTTTTTCTTTTTTGAACATTTTTTTGTTTAAGAGTGGAAGGCAAATCTCTGAAATCAACTGAAATTAAAGCAGTAGAGATTATCAAATGCTGTAGAGTCAGCGCCTGGACAGTCCTGTTGCACTGTGGTTTCACAAAAAGGATTAGGAAATAAAGTCATGAATATTTTCCATCAAAGCAGGCTCTGAAGGCTCCTTTTGCTTGATCAGGTTTTTGACACTCTGAAGTACAGGATGTTAATTAACAATCTCTGCCACCTTCACTGATGTAGTTCTTAAATTGTTTCAAAGCTACTGTATTTTTCAGAAAGAAAATAGAATATAGTTACAAAAAATGATCAATGAAATAGTAGGTCAAGTGAGATGACTGTAGTGTTGCCTGTTGCCTTAAAGCTGTGAATCTGTGGAAAGGCCATGGCCTGATGCTGTCCCATCACTGCAGGAAGCCCTGGTTTGGCCTCTTTTCCAGCTTCTAGATTCTGAATTAGTTTTCCAGATTCTTGGGGGTTTGTGCATGGTATAATATTGTAGTTAGTGAAAAGGTCATTAGCAGCTGGTAGAAAAGGCCTTTGCTTCATTATTACTCAATTGAAAATGTTCATTGGCTGTAGTTATTATTTTCAGATAAAGCTAACGCTGGATTTGGTTCAGAGTATGTAAAGTCATGTCTGCAGCACACAGAGATTGTCAAGGCAGTTCCTCCCTTTCAGCCTGAAGCTGGCTGGAAGCCTGCTGAGATATCCTGACAGGACAGCACTGTGTGGGCACAGCAGCTCACCAGCTGGAAGAATTAAGGCTTTGTTGTCATAGGACTTGCTATGTTAGCTGTGATGCTCTGGGGACAGAGCTGCTTGCTCAGCCCTACCCCAGGGACTTCCATGCTCCATTCACTCCATGACACCCACTTGGCCCTCAGGTTTCATTGTTGGGTGGATTTCTATCAATTTAAAGGTGAATCAAGGAGTACAAATTCCCAGGCTACCCTTTCATTCAGCAGTCAGGCAGTGCCCCTTGTGCTGGAGTTTATTTTGGGGGGTCACATGAGTACAGGTAGCTCCCATGTAGTGAGTTTGCATGAGACAAGTCTGTGTGAGTCACAGAGCATCTAGACTGTGTCTGGTACAAGACGCTAAGCTTCTTTCACTCCACACAGTGAGTTCAGGTATGAGGTAATTTCATTTATGATAGTCTTTGGAAAATGTTGTTTTATCCCACCATAAAGATGGGCCTTCTAGTGTTGGTTGTGGTTTTATCTCCTAATTTCAGAGACCATAATGTCAATAATCTCAAATAGGCACAGTAAATTAAGAGTTGTAGGTGGAATCATGCTTCAACCCAATTTAGGTCATAGCAAACATGGTTAATATCTGCAAATGCATCAAGCAGAAAAACAGAAATTGAGGGTAGAAGATTTCTTCGTTATGCATTTCATTTTTGTTAGCTCTATATGCCTTCTAGATTTAGCAAATTTATGTGCAATAAAGGAAGTATTTGGTTATAAATTTGATTCTATTCTTTCTGCACATGGGCAAAACATTCAAGTCAGTCTACCCTTTAGTGGCTAAATTGAAGAGCATTATGTTTTATGTATCTAATCCTGCACTACTCTTTTAATTTGTATTTTTTTTAATAAAACATGTTGTTCATAGACTTTTGCATAGTGTGTCTGCAGAGTGTAATTTAATGCACCCTCCTGTGAATTTTCATGCAGAAAATGTCAGTTGCATACCTAAACCATACAAGCCATTGCCCTAACAATTCCATCTTCAGAAAGATTAGTGTGTGTGGATTTTTTGTAATGTGTGAATTATTGAGACAGCTTATTTGAAAGGTGGTGAAGGAGAGGGAAGTCCTGTGCAGATGGAGAAATAGGATTTTTTTTTTTAACTGAGGGGTTTATCAATTCAGAATACTTTTCAAAGGCCTTGTATCAGTGACATGAGATAATTGAACAGTATTTTACCTATTAAAAAATGAAATGTTCCTCATAGTAACCAGGGCTTGTATTTCAACCCTACTCAGTATAAGTCATCTATATGGTAACTAGTGCATTCTTTATTCTTGTACATTTCATTTAATGTTTGTTTGGGGTGGGGTTTTTTGTTCTATTACTGGCAGTACTTCATATGAGTCCTGTGTAATCAATCCAGAAATGTATTTTCTTCCAAAAATTTCCAGCTCTGTGTTTCCCTCTGCTTCTCTATAATATTAGAAGATTCCCCAAAGGCACCAGTATGGGAATTTACATTCTTTTCACTAACCACAGACTATGCCATTTATCTTTGACATTAATCAAACTAGCAATGTCCATGTTCAGGAGTGAGTTTTGCAAAACCCACTTCAAATAAGATAATCACAGTGCTCTGCAATTTTTATTAATAACTTGAGATGTAAATTGTCTCTGGATTCTAAATTACATATTACTGATATTTTTGTTCTATATTTTTCTGTTAAAATTAGATGGGTTTTTTCCCATACCACTTAGGCAAACCCATAGTTTGGGATTGTATTTATCTGTGCTGCAATTTTACTTGGATTTAATCTTGCATGTCACATGTACTTCTGGTGTTTTGTTTGAGGTGGGAGCAGCAAAGAAGGGGATTTTTTTCTCCTGCAGGTGGGAGAGTGCCATACAGCTGTGAGACCCCTTTAATTAAAGTCAGAGTAAACTACATCAGAAGGGCTGCTGTCTCAGTGAAGACAGCTGAGCTATCAGTGCTCTGCTTTAATTAGAACTTTCAATATTTCATCCCTTACTGCCCAAAGTGTGACCTGTCAAGCTGCTGAGAGGCTGCCCCTTCCTGACAGAGGTGCAGCTCTGAGCCCAGGAGAGGCACACACTTAAATCCAATTTGTGCATGATCACTTGGTGGGTTGGTGGTCTTTTCTTTGTTGATGTGCTCCTTGTCTGCAAGAACAGTAAATCACTGATCTGTTCATGCTAAAGGGTATTTGGACTTGTTAAATAGCTCATCAAAAGCAGCTCACATCTCCTAACCCTAATCTTTCACATGGTTGGGGAGTGTCCAGCAGTTTCTTTCCCTCTAACACTTACTAGTAAAGCTTAAGAGACAAAAGAGAGCTGGATATGGGACATAGATCCAAACTGGGGTGCAGTTACCAAGTTGGATTGAGTGATTTCTTGTCTTTCCATGGCTGAATGGGGAATGTCCTCTTCCCTCTGTTGTATTTCTCCCTTTCCCAGCTCCCTGTTCTTCCTTCCCTTGAGCCCAGGAGGTCCTCTGAAAGGCTGCAAGGCAGAGAGAACAGGAAGGCAGATGGCAGCTTATGTGAATTCTCAGTGTACTGCTCAGGGTGTCCTGGGCTGCTTTGTGTCATCCTCTGCAGCTCCTCCTCACTCGGAGTGAATGTCATTAGGGAGTTAATTACCCCAGGCAAAGACACGTTCAAATAGGGAGATAAATGCATCTGACTGGATATTTTTCACATTTAGGCTTTGCTATTAAGCATGTAAACAGTGTTCAACTTGCATTTTGACAACTGGCTCCCCCTTGGAGCTGATCAGAGCAATGCCTACCCTGCAGCTGGAGCACTGAACCAGAGCTGCACTGCTGCTGTTTGATGCAGTTCCCAGGGGACACTGAAATATTTCATCCACAAAGCTGCTTGATCTCTAGCTCTGTATTTTTTGACACTGCTTCACTGCAGCCCAATTTCTTGGCTTTCACAAAGCACATTTCGATGTTATAGAGCAACTGCAGAAATCCAAAGCCTTGCCTTGGTAGGTTACAAGCCAAAGTGCCTATTGTCTCTGTAATAAAATTGCCTATACCATAATTCTATTTAAATCATGATATGGAACCGTGGAATGAGCCTCTTCAATCATTTCTTAAGGGGAAGAAAACCCTCTTGGAAAGAAGTAGGTATGAACATGTATTGTAAAATCCACTGGCTGACATCAGAAGAAATAAAATTGTTCAGATGGAGAGCAAAATTATTGTTGAGAAATTAGGACCTAGATAAAATCTAAAAGTAATTCTTCATCTCTGGAGTAGTTTACTTATTTTGTTTTTACAAAGCACATTAGCAAATACATAAATAATGATTTTTCTGTCTGAATCTTTCTCCTCTGGAGAAAGATTCTCCTCTGGAGTGTACAGTGTCTTCACTCCCTTTGTATTTTGCAGCTCGCTCTGTCCTAAATCATTGTGTCATCAGTGCACAGGGACACCAGTGATTCACAATAATTTATAGCAGTGAGAGTTGAAATAGTCCCTGTCCTAAGGTTGCCACATTGTGATGGAGTTTGTGTGACAATTTAACCAAGGAAGTGCAGCTGAGAAGCAGGACCCATCCTGCAGCACACATACAGGATGGGATGTAACCTCAGCAGGTGTCATCAGGGAATCATAAACCAAGAATCTACCTGGAATTATTCTGGATATAAGTAAACCTCTCAGTTCAAAGTTGTATTTAGCAAGAACTGAAGGAAAATGGTTTTTGAAATTATTTAGGAGGATGGAACTGCTTTGCTACAAAATGAAAAGGCCTGCCTTCAGGTTGTGATCATAGCAAAAAATGTCTCTAGGATTAAATCATAGTAAAAAAGAATGTCTATCTGCTGTATCCATGAGAATAGAAACTGAAAATAGAAAACTGTACTGCAAGCCCACCTTTCCACTTTTTATTCCCCAGCACTTTTTCAGTAAAAATGTGGTTTGAGCTTGATTGACATGTTTTTAACATTGTTGTTTAATTTGCTGTGGTGTTTTCCCTGAAAATAATAATTTAATTAAAAAACAATTTAAACATTTTTTATACTTTTTTTTTTCCACAGTGTCAGATGATATATTTATTAGAGATTTAATTTAGCGGAAAAATATGTCATTTAAAATAGAACAAAGTACTTAATATATGCAAAAAAATTGCTTTACTTACTTGCTATTAATTTTAAAATGACATCTTTTAATTTGACATGCTAGTTTTTGGTAAGTAATCTGAAAAATAGTTATTCTCACAGATTAAGTAAAAACCAAAGGGAAAGTAGCTTTATTAAATTTCCTTTGTCTGTCTGAATGCAAATAGTTTACACATAGTTAACACTGAGTTATGTTATTCTCTCTCTAATCTCTTGCTTTTCAATGATTTGATAAACTGGATTTTTGCACATTAAGTAGTAGTGCCTCTTTGAAGCACACTTAACAGTTTGAGGTTTGCGGTTTACGTTTGCATGACGAGTTCCAATTATTGTTTTCCTGACTGGTAAGAATTTGAGGGTTCTGCCTCAGATCCCGGCACGACAATAATCACAAAGCAATTCTGACCCCTTTCCTTTTGTCCGCCTTCTGCTCTCTCTAGAGCTACATCTACAATGACCCCACGAGGTACTACATGAGGCAGAACCCCAAAGAGCCATCACCTGCTTTGGCCCATGCATCCAAACCCCAGCAGGAGTTCCCCGAGGGTGCCCGTGGCAGGACGCTCCGCCAGCGCCAGCCGGACAAGCTCCCGATGGAGCCGGGAGCGGCCCAGAAGAGCCTGATGGCCGCGCTGCACTCCTACATCACCCAGAACCTGTCTGCACAGAGCAGTGAGAGCAGCCCTCCCAGCAGGACTAAAGGCTCTCAGGTTTATGCTGAGAGATTGTACTCTACGCAGGTCAGTCCTTTTGATGGCGCTTTTGCCAAAGGAAAAGCGGAAGATTTCAAAATGAGGAAGCTGTTCCAGCCGAGGCCTGGGCCTGGAGTGCTGAGGCCAACCCCTGAGATGCTGAGTCGTAAATCTGCTTCCCAGGATGATCCAAAGGACCCTCTGAGCATTGTGGATGGTAAAGTTGATATTTACTTACTTTTGCTTACCTGAAATTTCCCTCATGTTTACTGAACATTTTTGAGAAAAAGAAAATAAAATTAAACATTTGATGTATCTCCTAGTATTGGCATATTTCTATCTGCCATAAGACAGTAATAATGTTCACCATTCCAGCTACTCTTTCCCTGCAAACATCTACCCACATTCTTCAGCCCACCTTCCATATGCATGCAGAAATATATGGCATTTAGTAAGACATAGCATTTATGTAATTTATTATATTTTCAAAGCATTTTACAAACAACGCATAATTATGGGTATATCTTCGCTATCAAATCTGTTTTTATGCATTCATCCCACACTATATATATATAGATAATACAGAAATGCCTGGTTTTGTTCCACATCTCTTTATTTAACTAGAAATTCAAGGACCATGGGTAAAATTCAAAGTTAAGCACAGAAATTAGCAGTGAGATGAATTCTGGTGCAGAACACAGAGAACGGAGGAGTCTGTCAGTTCCATGGATAGGTGAACAAGAAGGTGGGGTTGCGTCTAGTTTTGTCTGGACATTCTGTAACAAAAAACCCATTTCCTGGCTTTTCATCTTTTTTTTTTTGATAATGCTGTTTAACAATGATTGGATCTCAGTTTCTTCTGTACGTGATAGTTCAACAAATATTTAAATTAAAATGGAGGGTAACATTCCCATGCTGTGCTGCACTTAAAGCACTGCTTTATAAGATGAGTCTTGGGGATCATGTAGACTTTATAACTCTGATTAATTCTGTTGTTTCTTTAAACTAATTTAATTATTGATGTTGTTCCAGTGGTTCAGGATGCCTGAAAAATGAAAGAGTTGATCCCCAGCCATTGTCAAGCACTTGTATCTGTTACACTGCAGTCACCACTACCCCAATGGACTTTGGTGATATGTGAGAGGGTTCCTTTGAATCCCTCTTTATCATCCATAAAGTGCAGTGTTCTTTGATTTGTTTTTTTTTTGTTTGTTTGTTTTTTAATAATATCCTCTAAAACCAGAACATGCACAAACACACAGAAATGTAAGAGTTTCAGCAGAGGAAAGATAATGCTTGCAGTCTAAAGGCTGCTCAGAAGTGAAAGCATTCTTGGTATGGTGCCCAGAGATAATAGGTTTCAAGGAATGAACTATAATGTAAAATCAAATCCAGGTGGCACTGTAAGTCTCTTGCACAGGTTAGACAATTTTGTTGGTAGACTCAAAACAAACTAGGCACATGCTGGTTTCATTATCCTCCAGCTGTTCCACTTCACCTTTCCTGGTAGGAGCCAACTGGGAAAAAAATGCTTAACACTTACAGGGAATAACATGTTTCACAATTCGTTGGGTTGTACTACTTTGACTTCTCATACGTAGTATGCCCTATAGGAACTTCTGCCATTGCATTTGCTTTTAAATATTGCATAGACAAGGCATTATGAATTGTTAGAATAGGAAATATTGTGGTTTCCTTTGTATTTTTGAGCCACTTAATAATCTCACAAGAAGGTGATGAGGACAGACCGTGGCATAGTC
Organism: Hypocryptadius cinnamomeus; assembly: GCA_013400635.1. Lineage (NCBI taxonomy): Eukaryota > Metazoa > Chordata > Aves > Passeriformes > Zosteropidae > Hypocryptadius > Hypocryptadius cinnamomeus. The sequence continues at coordinate 3,922 of VYZP01007670.1, read as the reverse complement.
ATTGCTTAAAATGCTGTCCATTGGAATGAAGGTGGTTTAGATTCAGGTTTCCCAGGCTGACCACACAACCTCTTTCTGCTTTTAACCTTTCTCCAATCTCTCTTGTGTTTAAGGATTATTGTAAGCTTGTGGGTTGTTTTTCTCTTGCACTCTGTGAACCACAGAACTGTAAAAAAAACTGGAAGGATGGGGTGCTCAGTTCTCTGATCCATCTGATAGAGGATTAGACAAAGGCACTGGACTGGGAGAACAATCCAGAAGGTACTGAGCAGATTAGTACTGAGAATTGCTGCAAAACAGTGGCAGGTAAATTCTCTAACAGGGCACCCTGAGGGAGAAATACACAAGAAGGAAATGTGGAGTTATTTTTCTATCAGATTTGGAAGTTGTTACCTCTAGGAGTAGCATGATGTGCGTGGGCCATGCCTTTGTAGTCACTGCAACACTGGAATTGTTAATCTCTCCTCTGCACCAGCCATATTTAGAATTTGGCTCAGTTTTGTGTGGTTTGTTCTAGTCTACTGATTTTTTTATGTGTTAAATATTACAAAGTATGTCTTTGAAAAGGTCACAGCATTAGTAATTCAGATGTCTTAAAAAAATAGCAAACTTCCATGTTTATGGAACAAAAATATTTTTTTTATACATCCTCTCTCTGGCAGAGCTGGGATCACCATTCCGTATGGTGCTCAGCTGCTGAGGCAGCTAACATGTGGTCAGTAGGGTGATGGGTTTGAGGAAGACAGACCACACTGTGGAATTTCTAACAAAGTCACTGATTCCATACCATGTGGTTGTCAGGCAAGCTGGCTTTGACTCTTGTGCCAGCAGAATATGAGGCATCATTTATATGCTGTACAATAAAAAGCTGGGTTTTTTTCTGTATAAGGTGCTATTGGTACCTACTAGGGAATTTACTGGTGGAGCTATATTAAAAATTACATCTTCTAGGACATATATGCTTTTACTGCCATTATGGTTCCAGAGTAACTATAAAAGGCAGTTTGTATTCATCAGTTGGAAAGCTGGAGCTAAGGGAGAAATCTAGTTTGCAAGCCCTGTGAAACATGACTGAGCATTGCTGAGTCTACTTAGGAGGGAGACAGTGGGAGACTATAAAAGCTGTGCACAGGTAAATGCATGTTGAAGTACATGTGCTGCTTAAGTGCTGTGCCATTGCACTATCCATCTGTTTTTTGGTCTTTCTCCAACAATATTTTCTGATTTTAATAAATACATCATATTACCCAAAGGTGTTTGTAGACAGATGCAATGATATTTTTCTGTTTATCAGTGTTATGTAGTAATTTACAAATTATTGCAAACATGGACAAGTGCCATAACAAGAAGTGTAAATATCCATATTTACCATGGACCAGGATTAATACCGTATCAGTAGCCATGTGAATTTAGCAAGACTCTTTATGAAGATCTCACCAGGCTGTTACAGACACTTTGGTGACTGTCCCTGCTGGGGTACTAAAAACATGGTGTTCCTCATATGTACTGGCATTGGTTATTGCCTTTGGTCCCTGATATTTTAAGTCACATTGTAGCTGTTCAGTAAAAGTAGATATAATGCCAGAATTTTACTCATGTCAATGCAGTATTTAGGAGTCTGTTTGATGAACTGTGCCCAGGTGGCAATGACCAGGGCAGGAATGCCAGTTTTAGAGGTGCAGGAGGCTCCTCTATATAATATTGAGGTTTTAGTGTGCCAGAAGAATCTGCACTGAGCCTGTCGGTATTATCTGGAATTGGGCCTTTGGCCATTCTTTTTTCATGTTATTCCTTGCCCTCTTCTCCCATTCCCATTTGTTTGAGATTAAGACTGCTTTTTTTTTTGACAATGGGTATTAAAGATGAGTCTGAAGATGGACTGGAGAAATAAGACTGGGCTAAGAATATAGGTAAAGAGAAAAAGTTAGTTTGGAAAAAATGGAATGGAAATGACAAGGCTACATTACCTGCATGTTGTTGAGTAGCTCAGTAGTTGATCTTGACAGCTGGCTGTGAATCAAATAAAATAAAAAAAAATCTAGTTGTGTTACATTAATGTAACTCTTTTAATTATAAATGTCCTGAAATATAATTCTCTTTTAAGATTTGTCTTCAAATGATGTTTTATTTGTAAAGCTTTAGTTTTGATTTGGATCTGAAATATATTCTGTCTTTTCATTGCTGACTTTATTAGCTCTGCTTCAATAATTTAGGCTTTTCTGTCAAGATATTGTCCAATAGTTCTGTAAAAGATTAGATCAGAAATGATACCTAAGCAGACACAAGGCTCCTGTGGTAATGTTTTCTTCCTACAGCTTAGTTTTTGCATTGCTGCTCTGTGTAACATCCTCTCCACATCTCTGCCAGGTAGCTCTTGTGCTTCTTGAAAAAGTGTCTTGAACTCAGGTCGATCAAATGTATTTAAAATTTTGTTGCAGTTTGGATTAATTTGCTCTTGTAAATTGCGTTCCTAAATGAAAGCATTTGGTCACTATGCTTTTACTGTATTAGTAAATTCGTAACAGGGGATGGATACAATAAAATGGAAGGAAACTTTTCAAAGTTTTCTCTGAAGTATTGCTAAGCTTCCATCAAACTTCAGTATTAATTTTGCAGCTTCCACATATTTTGGCCCAGAGAGTTTGGCACAGATTGAGTTTACATCTTAGATTCACATTTCTGAGCACTTGCTTTCCTGTACAAAGCTCTCTGCTATTCCAGTATGGTACCAAAATCTTTGTCAGCTGTCAGTTTGCAGTACCATTGCAGATATAACCTGTCTTTTTTTATTGATAGTCACAATTAAGTGTACTTATAACTATGCTTTTTAAAGGAAATCTAAAAAGTTAACATTTTACAACATTAGCTTGTATTTTATATTACTGAATTTTATAATTAAATTAGTAGAATTTTGTAATAACATCATGGTGGATTATTGGAAAGATGTTTCCTTTTTACCTGGAAAAGAAAGTACATCAAAGAAGCACCTTCCCTGTATGTCAACACCCTCTCAGACTCGCAGTAAATCTGTTATTTAAGCTGTTTAAGCTCTTTTGCTTTTTATGAACTAATTAGTTAAGGAAAAATGGCATTATTTTGTTTGGTGAATTTTGGGTCAGGTCAGGAGAAATTAGTCTTTGCCTTGAGATGGAATTGGGAATCTGATGGTGAGATGCTGGTGGTGAGCTATTCAGTTAAAACTGAGGGGTCCAAAAATGACAGATGTGTCCAAGGCCTTGGCCTCTTATTCCCAGTGAAAAATAGTCCTTGGTGCTTGTGTCCCTGCAAAATCACAGATGTTCCACTGCCTCTTCCCTGAAGCAGAAGTCTGTTGACTACTTTAACTTCTTTTCTAGTCTCTATGTACTTCTTCCTCCTTTGCTGTGAGGAAAAAGAAAAATCCTTATTTTTAGCCCTTCTTATGACATTGTTTTCCCCTGCTTCCCTGCTTTTAAATTCACTTTTATGTGAGCCTGAAAGCTGACAGCATGATCCCAAAGTCTTGCTTACAGATGACAAAGATGTCCAACCACTGGGCTTGATATGGATAGTGTTACTATTGAGAAAAAAGGTTGGACTGCACCTTCAAACTGCTTATATGTATATTTATACATTCAACAGAGATTTGAAAGCAGTCCTTATTTTCCTCTTCCTGCACAATACTATGTGAAAGAGTTTTCCTGCTTGCATGCATATGCATAAATATGTTAAATTTCTTATCAACATGAATAAGCAGAACAGAGGCATGATTGGAAATGGTTTTGGTGTGCTGCAGTAAGCACTACATTTAGTGTCTGATACTCCAAGGGACATTAGGCTGAGTTTTGCAGAGTTCTACAGACTGATAGTGGAGATGCAATATATGCAGTCAGAAAAGTGCCTTCCCTGGGGAGACGTTATGCTCCATCTTCTGACTCACCTT
>VYZP01007669.1:0-51795 GCA_013400635.1 Hypocryptadius cinnamomeus | reverse complement strand
GAATACAACTTGCTTGGTGATCCAGGACACCTTGCCATGGCTCCCCCAGCCCCGAGCAGAGAGGGCAGAGCTGGGAAGTCAGTGCAGACTCCAAAGGCAGCTGCTCCCAAAATAGCACGGCCTGCCTGTGCTGTCTGCTGCTCTTCAGGAGACCAAGAACATCCATAAACATCCAGCTCCTGGGGCCGGCCAGGAGCAGCCAGCGCCCAGATCATGCCCAGCACACGCTGAGTCCTTGCTGAGGATGCTCAGAGGCCAGGTCTGGGATGGGGATGTGCAGGGCAGAGCTGCCTGTCTGCCTGTCCCCCCGTGTGGGCTGGCTGGGACACACCACAAGTGACATCCAGGTGTCCCCCTGTGGTAGTGCCCACCTGGGAATGGGCTGAACTGGGTCTCAGCAAGGTGTGGAGGCGGCTTGTTCCTGCTCAAATGTTCATCAACACCAGTTTGGTCACAGCCATGCCTGGGGGGAATCATCACGGGGGTGGGACGTGCTCCTGGGGGAGATGCAGGCAGCCAGGCTTTTTCTACCCCTGCACAGGGAAGGAGGGGGAGGCATAGGGTCAGAAGTGGGGGGGGTAGGGAGAGCAGGGGAGCTGGAAGAGGATAAATCAGTTTGGGATTAGAAGGTGGCACTGGCAGCCTGCCATGTGACAGGCAGGCTTGCGCAGCCAGGAGCCCAGCTGTCAGCCTGGTGGCAGCAATTAAATGAGGTATCGATTGAGGAATTGTTGTCTGCAGGGTTTAAAGATAAGATCGATGGAGACCAAAAGGTTTAGGCTCCGTTTACTAATTAGTCAGGCACGCTTGGGGAGAAGCCTTTGGAGACAGGGAGAGCTGAGCTGTGTTCGGGCAGCACCGCCAATGTGCTGGGTGCCCCTCCCTGGCACCACAGCCTCACCACTCCTGGTGCTCCGGTGCCAGGGGGTGAATGGGCACCGGGTGCCAGTGCCAGGGATTTAAATCAGCTGCGTGGGGGCAGTGGGCAGGCTCAGGATTCTGTCTGCTCTGGGATGGCGAGCTGCTTTCCTCCCAAGGCAGGGATGTGGGAAAGAGAGGCTGTTCATGTGCTCAGTCGTGGGGAGGAGTAATCCAAGAGGGGAGCTGCTCCCTTTGCATTGCAAATTGTCTGGGGGTGAATTGATCCTTTTCTTAGGCTCTGGCATTAGTTGCAGCCTGAACACATTTCTCTTCCCCCTGCTCCTTGTGCAGCAAGCTCAGGGACAGAAAGGAGACAAATGTGGCACAGACTTGTGGCTTCTGTGCTGATTCTGTCTGTGATCTACAGAGCCAGGCTGGGGGAGAGCAAGGCGATGGCTTTGTGCCCTCTGTGCTTTGTCCCCTCACTTCCAGACGATGGCCAGGACGTGGCCAAACGGGGACAGGCAGGAAATGGGCTCGCCTGGATGTGGTTTGGGTGGCCTTTGAGAGCATCGTCTTGCTCGTTCATGTGGGAGAGGGCGTCTGTGGCTTCAAAACGGAGTTGTCTTTAAACCAGCCGAGGAGCTGGGCCAGCCCGTGGCTCTCGGCGTGTCCCAGTGTCAGCTGTGCCTTGGGAAGAGGCGTCGACGCGGCTCCCCCTTCCTGGGGCTGCCGCAGAATTCCTCCTTTCATCCCAGCTTACCAGGAACATTCCAGCCGGCAAACAGAGGAGGGTCAGGAGCTGTCCCGATGGGTCCTGTGACCCACAGCCGGCCTGGGGGCACGGCCACCGCAGTCATGTGTCACCCACGGCCCGGACCCGCTGCCCGCCCCGTGACACCGCCCAGGGCGCTGGCACCGCATGAGCCGGCACCAGCCGGGGGAGCATCCTCGGGCTGCATCCCCTGCACGGCCGGTCCTGCCGCTCCTGCAGGGCCAGCCCTGCCCTGCCGCTCCTGCAGGGCCAGCCCTGTCCTGCCGCAAGCCTTGTCCTCCAGCCGGGACTGCCATAAACCAGCAGCGGGACGGAGAGAGCCTGGCGGCAGGCGGGGAGCCGGAGTCACCCGGAGCCGGAACGTGCCCCGGGGGTGGCGGGATGAAAGGGAGGGATGGAAAACAGAGATCAAGGACACTGTGACGCCATGTGGCTGTTGCAGGGTGTCTCATGCTTTCGCAGCAGGGCTGGGCAGATTTATGGCTTTGTCTTGAGGGTCTGGAGCCAGCCTCTGCCTATTTCACATTTAGGAGGCAGTTTCCTTTGCTCTTCCTCTTTCTTTTTCTCTGGCTTGTAAAGCTGCATGTCCCACGCTGGAGCAGACCCATGTCCTTGTCCTCTGCATATGGAATCAGTGCCTGGGACAGATACTGTGTCTCTGCCAGTGCCAGATAGAACCAAGCAAGGTCTAAGGGATCATTGTTTTCCTGCTCTTGTCATACAGCTCTGTGCCACTGCAGTGCCCAGGAACTGAATTTAACAATCCTTCTCTATAGGAGACACGGACCTGGCAGCTGGCACAGGGCTGCCAAAGCTGTGATGTTCCTCTAGTGTGGATTTTCCTTTATTCTCCCCCAACACTGGGGCTGACCACCCTGCCTACGGCCACCTGTCCAGCTAAGAGGGAGCAGGATCTCCTGTGGTTTCCGTGGGTTTTAGAGCCAGCAAATGTCCTTTAGACTCTCTGCTCCAGGAGCCATTTCAGCCCATGCCACTTTCTCCTCATGGCTGTGATGGATGAGAAACATACGAGACTGACACGGCTCAGACAGCACATCCAGGGTCCTGGCTCGTGACGTGACTCTGTGTGTTGAGCATGAGATCAGAGCGCTGCTTTCTTTCTCCTGGAGAGGTTGCAGGACCCACCCAAGCTGACCCACCCTTCTCCCTGATTTCCTGCTTTCCAGCATCTGCCCCTGCCAGGAGAAAGGTTGGTGGGTGGCTGATGGTGGGTACCCCAGTGCCAGCCTGACCTCCAAAACAGTTCTGAGGAGGTCAGTTCTTAGCTATTTTCCAGGCTATGATAAAGCACTTGAAAACATCCCCAGGGGAGATGCAGATAAGGACAGACCCGTCTGCAGAGAGATGGAAAAATCTCCAGAAATCAGTCTGGGTCACCCAGCAGAGGCAACAAGTGTCCTCCATAACTGACCATTTCACATTTCCAGGCTGCCAGAGTATGCAGGAGGCACTGCTGCCTCCACAGGTCACCAGGACAGAGGGCACAGCAGAGCTACTCCCACCTCTCCGTTGTTTTCCTCGTGTCATCCGCTGTGATCCAGCAGCAGAGAGAACAAAGAGCAGGCGTTGGGAAAGCTGTCACAGCTCTCCACCGGGGCTGCTGTGAAGCACCAGGGAGCAGGACTGAGCCACAGCCTTTCCAAGAGAATCAGTGGAAGCACAGCACCTTTCTGGGCCTCCCCATGCCCTCAACGTGGTTACTTCTCTTTGGCACAGACACATCTACAGGCAGACCAAGAACCCCAGCAGCAGGCAGGAGGCTTCTTGGCTGTGCACAGGAAATCTCCATCTTTTAGGCTCAAGGGAGAGCTCATCCATGTGCTTAAAACCTAAAGGGAGGGTGCAGAGAAGATGGGGCCAGGCTCTTCTCACTAGTGCCCAGAACAAGTGGAGATGGGAACAAATGGAAACACAGGAAGATCCCTCTGAACATCAGGAAACATTTTTCCCTTTGAGGGTGACCAAGCACTGGCACAGGTTGCACAGGGAGTTGTGGAATCTCCATCCTCAGAGGTGTTTCAAGGCTGTTTGGATGTGGAACTGGGCAACTGGCTCTGGGTGGTCCTGCCTGAGCAGGGGGCTGGGCCAGGTGACCTTCAGAGTTCCCTGCCACCCTCAGCCAGTCTGTGATGCTGAGATCTTGCTGGAGGCAATTTTGCCTCGTTCTTCTTTCCAAGTCAAAGCCTCAGATTCTTCTCTCTCCTTCCTGCTAATTTGCCCAGGTTGATGGGTGTCACAGATGCCAAACTGACCTGTGTGGGGCCAGGTGGACATGGATGGCTCTCCCAGGCAAAGGAAGGTTTTTGCTCAGCCACAGCCCTGGGAAAGCAGCAGGCTCCACCATGGGCCAGAGCCACCACATGCAGGAAATTTCACTGACTCCCTCTGTGCCAGGAGGGGCAGGAAGGCTGGGAACTCCCACATGANATAAAATCAAGCCTGCTCTCCTAAAATCAGTGGCTGGCCTTGTCAGGCTAGCCTTTTCCAAGTTCCCACGTGAAAGCAATCCTGGTGTAAGCAGTTCATTAGCATAACAATCTATGCCTGGGTGAAAAACAACTAGCACCTCTATAAACTGTTTTTACACTGTTAGATAGAAAAATTAAAACTATCTCTCCCAAACAACTTTTCCTGTATGTACACACTGGGGGTTTGAGTGACCAATGAATACAGAATAACAACTTGTTACTAACCAATAAGGAATTGGCAAGAAAGCTACTGACCAATTGGAGTCACACACAGGCCTGTAAAATTGTGTAAAAAGGAGTTATGTGGATAAAGAAGGGGCTTTTTCCACCATGAAGAAAATGGAGTCCATGTGATTCATTCCCCTAAGGAGGGACCTAAGGTGATGTATGGCTTGGTGTCCAGGTAGGATGGGGTTCTGAGCAGCCTGGTCCAGTGGGTGATACTCTGCCCATGGCAGGGGTCGGAGTCAGATGAGCTCTAAGATGCCTTGGAACCCAAACCATCCTACGATTATATGAGGGCAGATTTCTCCTGGTAGTTTTTGGGGTGGGCCATGCTGCACTTCAGAGCTCTCTCTTCCATGAGGAACCATCCATCTCTCATGGCAGGACTCAGTCATAAACAGGCCAAGTGTCACTCACAATGTCCCAAACTCTCAGGGTCTGTCACCAGAGTTGCTCCAGAGCAACGTGTGGTTTTGAGCTGTCCCCCATGGCTCAGGAAGCACCACAGCGCTGCAAAGGGGGCACAGACAGCTCGTGCTCAGGGATGCCTCACTGGCCTGGAGATAAGCACAGAACCATGGAATCATTAAGGCTGGAACAGCCCTCTAATATCACTGGGTCCAACCCAGCAGTACCAGGTGCACCCCTAAACTCAGTCCCTGAGCACTGCAATCCGAGGTTTAGTGCCCACTGGTCATAGCCCAAAGGGCACCCTGCGATGAGAAGCAGGAGACAAAGGCACCAGGCACATAGAGCACTGTGTCTGTTTTCCTCAGGGATGCAGTTAGTTCTTGGCAGTTGTATTAAATCTTTATTTCTGTATCCTTGGCTCTCAGCACCGCCACTCTCTCATGGCAGGGAGTCCCACGGATTAGACTTTCAGGAAACAGCCTGCTCCTCCCCAGCTCAATGGTAATGTGGTTACTTCCAGAGTTGCTCAAGGTCACTCTGTCCCTCCCATCTGAGGGAGGATGGTGAGCTGAGCTGTGCCAAGTCTGGCAGGTCTGAGCTGCTGGAGGGGCAGGATCCAGAGCTGGCCTCACCTGGGCTGCAGTGGGGCAGCTGCCAGTCTGCACAGGGGCCCTGGGGCAGCCGTGGGGTCCCAAGGGGGAGAGCACCAGTATCCCCAGTGCTGGTGAAACTGGAGCAGATAAAGTCCACAGGTGGGCTTTGGTGCCGCACTGCCCAAGGGACAAAGCGCAGAGGGGAGGAAGGGGCTGGAGCCGCTCAGGGAGGACTCGGCTGCCCTGACCGCGGCTGAGCTCCATCCCCTCTGCTCACACCGGGATGGGCATCCCGGGACGCTGCTCCCCTGGCACTGGGCACACGGGGGCTGCTGCTTCAGCTCCTTCTCAGGGTGTCCCCGCCGATCACCGAGTGTCCCCCGCAGGGAGTGGGGGACATCGCCACCGCCTGCAGCTCCCCCGGGCCCAGAGCAGGGGATGCCCGGCTCTGCTCTGCTCTGCTCCGCTCGGGGATGCTCAGCGAGCGCGGCGGGATCTGCTGTGCAGATGCTAAGCTAGGCCAGCATACGGTGCTGTAGGTCCATGGTATAGCTTGTGAGACAGCACAGTGACCTGGGCTCCGGGAATTGCTAGAAGTCAGCCCAGTAGCATTGGGGAAGCTTGTGGAGGCTGTTTCCTATTTTGCTTGGTTTTTTGGGAGGGCAGATGTTTAAATCCTAAAAGGTCCTGGCCCCCCTCTACAGAGCAGAGGATGAAATGTGGCTGGTGTGTTTCTGAAGTGATGCTGCTGCACTCAGGATCCCATCCTGGCACTGGGCTGTCGGTCCCATGGGGCTGGCAATGAGACACTGGCACACCCAGCCCGTGCCTGAACGGTGGGAGATGCTGTGGCCACAGGCCAGTGGGAGAGGAGATGGGTGCAGTGAGAAATCTCAGTTCCCAAGAGCTGCTGTGCTGCATTTCCTGGCTGTTTCCAGTTTTAGAGGATTTCTTCCCAAAGAGAACAAGGAGGAGTCCCATTTTTCCAGGGACACCGTGCACTGTTTGCCTCATCCCACGAGTCTACTAAAAAAGAGTTTTGCTGAGCAGTTTTCAGTCAGTCACGTGCAGGGGACCACTGCACCCTCACTGCCATGGGGACACCCCACTGCTGCCCCCACTTCAGGCACAGGCAAATTCTCACACCACTGCCATTTATATTCTTATCTCACAGGTGCAGGTTTTTACAAAATGGTCACCTGAGCCCCATCAGTGTCCCCTCTGCTTTCAGGGGTGCCCAAGGACACAGCATTGTGCTGCCTGGAGCATGCCCTGGGGACGTAATGGCTCCAAGGTGGCTGAGTAAAAGTACCAGCTGCTGGAGGCAGTCCTGGGACCCGGTTCCCATCTCGATGGCCAGGTGGCAGCGGATGCCAAGATGTGGAGCCCTGGCCCACACTGTCCCCCCAGGCACTGCACTCACTCTGGCAGCACCTGAGAGCTTCCCCAGGCCCTCAGGGGGCTGCTGGTGCCTGCCAGAGCCACCCTCCCAGGCTGGGTGAGGGTCACACCCCGGGCACAGACCCCATGCCAGCCCCAGGCCAAGGCAATGCATCAGCCCGGCACAAGGCCACCCAAACCACCCCTCCCTCCCTTCCTTCCTCTCTCCTTCCTCCCTCCCACGGTCTGCTGGCTCCCCAGCTCACAGCCCTTCCTCCCAGCATCCGAGGGGCACTGATGTGACATTAACCCTGTGCTCTCCACAGCCTCCCTGTTATGACAGCCCTCCCAGGGGGATGAGTGCATGGCTGCTGTGTGGGGCTCAGCCTCTTCCAGTGGGTGCAGCACTGAGGTGTCACCCCGGGCTGCTGGGACAGCTCTAGAGCCCCTCTGCTCCCTGCTGTCCCCTCCAGCAGCCCTCTCCTCGATGCTCTGATCCTGGGCTGGGAGCAGTGTTCTCCCTATGGCTGGAAGCAATGGGAAAGGCTGCTCCCTGCACCTCGGAAGGAGGGTGCACCCTGTTAGCTCAGCTCTTTTGGGCGCCCTGCTCCACACAGGGATTTAAGGCTGTGGCTGGAGCCTTCAGCATTTCCACATTTAATGTTGTCCTTTGTGTTTCTCAGGCAGGAAGAGCCGTGTGTACAAATAATTAAAGGGAAGAATCGGAGTGATTAGGGCAGATGATTATTGTCAAATTATGATTTATCTCAGAGGGAAATTAGTATCTCCCCCTCCCCCAAAGGGCTCAGCCTAGCACAGTGAATGGGCACTGGTTTTTTGATTAATAGATGCCTTTAGAAGGTCACCTACATCCATTGCAGATTAACTCAGTGGGAAAAGTTCTTTCAGTAATTCAAGCTGTTGTTCTCACAAGCTGTCAGCTCGCTGCGAATCGGGAAGGTCCATCCGTTACAGGGCTGCTGGGTTGGAGGGGATCTTTCTTTCCTCTGGACACACAGGCGTGATATATGATGCACAGAGACATGGATGACCGAGAAAACGAGCTGTGGAAAGAAAACAAAAACAGCATTAAAGGGAAGCGAGGGAGCTGAGAGAGCTGGCCCAGGCAGCCTGGGGCTGGGACTGGAGGGGCAGAGCTCAGCTTGGGGCTGGTGCTGGAGCACTGGTCCCAGAGCTGCTCTGCTCGGTGTGGTGAAGGGTTGTACCCACCCCATGAGCTCCTCCTGCTGTGGAGGCAGTAACTCATCTCATGTTGGTTCCATCCAAGCCTGTATTTAGACGTCTCCATGGAGGTGCTGGGAAGGCTGGAGCCAGGGTCCCATGGGATTTGACAGTCTCCTGTGCACTTCTGGCAAAGATCCCACAGTGTCAAAGCTTGACTCTTCCACACCATGCACCTCCCAGCTGGCTGAGGAGGAATGACCACACCAGGGTCTAACAGCAGCTCAGGCATCTTCTTGGGGAAGGCAGGAACTGGTGAGGGCAAAGTGGAAACATGGCCAGCAGGGCTGGGATGAGGAGGAGCTGGGACTTACATCACTTTTGGATTCTGTTGGTTCAGCACCCATCCACAAACCTATGAGCAGTGCCCAAGACGCTCATAGTGGTACAAGCTGTTCTTCCTGTTGACCTTCTCCAGATGTTCTGTTATAATTCCTTTGAGCTTCATAACCCCTGTGCTTAACCAACTCTAGAGAAGAGACTTTTTCCCTCCTCATGTGTCCATCCCTGCACAAAGACACTCAGGAGACATCACTGAGGTGACATCCTGCACAGTGACTTTGTGCCATCAGGTTCTGAGCACCACCCAAGGCCCAGCATCTCCTGTTGTGTTGGGAATGATGTGATGATGGTGCAGCTCCTGCCACGATGCTGTTTACAGGTACCCGTTTTTAACTTGTGCGCATTTAAGACAAAAAGAGAGACAGGAGAATTCTGCAGGTATCCTGAATTTTAAGGTGGAAACTAAGAGATGAAGATGATTCTGTTCCTTGATAAATAACCATGATGATTGTATTTAGATTTCTTTTCACAAATGAATGATATTTCAGCACAGTCATCAAAAATTTCCACTAACAAACGTTTCTTTTGCATCCATCTAGCCTTCATAATAAATCTATGTGCCAGGCATTAATAATATTTTCAGCAACAGATTGATTGACTAGAACATAGCTTGGTTTTCTCTAAACACTAAGGGGTTCTCAACTGATTTATCGCTTACTGAAGTCTGCGCATATTTATATGTGTACCATATTCCTTGTTATATATGTACCCCTCCTTTACCCAAGCTTTCTTCAGCAGATCCATCATGATGGGGTCAATGGCTACTGTAGGTCTGGACATCTTGCTGCCAAATCTAGAGCAGAGGTTCTGCTGGCCCAGTACAGAGTCAGCGTGGCTTTGGTAAATGACTTTTAAGGCCAGAAGAAACAATTAGATCATTTTGAGTGGCATAGTCCAGAGGCTCTTGTCCACTCACCACTGCACAATGTCCAGTCATTTGAAGAGACCCAAGGTTTCCCTTCCAGAAAAGCCTGCTGTTGTGGGGCATCACGAGATTGCTGGCTAGGCTGGTTTTAATGCAAGGCTTTGGATATTTGGAAGGTTTGGGGGTGTATATGAGAATCTTGCTTTGATATATTTTAGTTTGTGTCTTGCTGAGAAGAGCTTAAGCCTGTGGGCGACACTTTCCAAGGGCTTCAGGCTGAAGAGGAAATAAAAACATCTCCTGATGCAGTTTCTAAAGCTGTCCTCATCTAGATTGGGAGGGATTCGCCACAGAGTGCATCTTCTCTGGAACCAAGAGGTAACTCTGGAGTTGCTCCCTGTTTCCATCACACACTAAGGATGGGACACAGCAAAATGGAAGAGGAGAGAGCAGCAGGACAGCACTGAAGAGCAGTTTGCCCTGTATAGCCCGGCTCCTGGACTAGAGCTCAGCATCAGTCATCACAGAGCTTAAGAAGGCCAAGGGCAGGCACAGGAACAGAGATTCCTGCTTCCAGCACACTCTGCAGTCTGATTTTGGCCTCCTGGGGGGTGGGTGCTGGTGAGCTGATGAGAGGAGAGCTTTTAGACAGCCCTGAGAGCTGAGCCCCAGGTGGAGGAGCCCTGTCAGACATGGCCATGGCATCCTCAGGACACTGTGTCTGTACCAGCAGGAAGAGGCACCTGGAGAGGAGATCAGGTTCAGAATTTTGTTATTCCCCCTTTAATATCCTTTGATCCCCTGGTAGGCACTGGGGGGACTGTGGGTGCACTGCTGTGCCCAGCTCTGGTGGGGAGGGATCTGCTGGTGTGCACACCATTACAGTGATTACTGGTGTGATTGACTGGATGTCTAATGGGTTGTTACAACACTGCAGAGCCTGTCTTGCTCTACAGGTGAACTGTGAGGAGCTGGGGAGATGAAGCAACACTCCTCTAAATTGGGCTGTGCATTGGGAGCAGCAAGAGGGATCTCAAAAGATATGCCACCCTACCCTTTGCAAAAGTTTTTCTTATCATCTTTCACAAGGGAGGCCACAAAAAATGGAGGAGATGCCAGGAGTCAAAAGGAAGTTTTCAGGTGGATTTATGGTTCTTTTTTCCTTCTTTAAAAGGCCTGAGTTGTTCAAGGCAGGTTTACTGCTCCTGGAGATTTTGTTAGTGCAGAGATGCTCAACTTCTGCTTTGCTGTGCTTAGCTTGGTGCAAGGAAACCAATGACTCAGGGCCTTTGCAGCCCTGTACATGAAGGTAGGGGTGAGCTGTTCAAAGTACAGATGTTCCTGAGCAGGCACACAAATCTGCTGTCCCAGATGTTTGATATGAACTCAAACACTTACTCTCCATTTCTCACATGCTCACATGTCCTACACAGACACATCTGGTCTGTGTCCTTGGCTGCAAAATCATCTCTCCTCTCAACAGTATTGTCACTAGGTTCCTAGTGGCAGTGACTGTGCTAACCCACAGTTTGATGTCCCAACAGGGCAAGGGGCAGGTGGCCTCAGCAGTGTGGACCTTTCCCTCCCTTCTCAGGTCTTTGCACAAGCCCCACCATGCAAAGCCAGCCTGCGAGCCACAAGCTGGTGCAGCCCTTGCCCCAGGTGACCAAGCCCACAAACCATGAGGGGTGAGGAAAGGATGATCTCCCTCCCTTGTGATGGGAAGCACGTGGATGCCAGAAGACAGAGGAGTTTTGGCTGCAGGATCACTTTGGAAGAGCAGACCCCAGAGTTCTCTCCAGCAGTGTGTGACTGAGGGCAGCTCTCCCTGGGGGAAGGCAGGAGGGAGGATGGAGGATCCTGTGCTGAGCCTGGAAGCAGCCTGCCTCCGGCTGGATCCTGGAGGGACCCGGAGAGCCACGCAGCTCCTGCTGTCAGTGCCATGTGTGGCAGGAGCGCACTCGCCGTTTGTTCTGGCTCTCGGAACAGCAGGCCTTTGATTCCCTCGGCAGAGCTCATCTGTGCTTCTCTCTGGCCTCCTCCTTTCTCTGTGCCAACCATGTGCCCCCAGCCCGTGGGCTCTGCTGTCATTGTTGGCTGCTGGTTCCACTGGCCGCAGCTTATTGCATCTGTTTGGATTTGCTGGGGCTTGCACTCAGCCATCCGTTCAGTTTCATTGTGGCTTTCTCAGCGTCAGCTCCGGGTGGCCATCGGCGGCTCCTTCCTCCCAGGCCCTGCACCAGCTGCATATTAACTGCTCCCCTCTCTCCCCTCCCTTGCTCCTTCCCCATCTCTCTGCATGGCATTTGTGGTTTGCAAACTTTGTGGGAGCACTTTGTGATCAAACCCGGCTCTGCCCTGGGTGGAGGTGTGAGGAGGCCTTGGCCAGCCCTCGCAGGGAGGCTGGGGTTACACCACAGGCAAAGCTGTCTCCTTTCCTGCAAATCTGTGCTGGGAAAGCCTTCCTCTGATTGCTCTGTCCATCTGCTGGCCAATGGCCATTCCTCACCATTGGCTACTGCCCAGTGCTTTGTCCAGTCTAACTTCAGTATCCTGAGCAGTGAGGCTCTGGCACTTTCTCTGGATGATCAGTGCTGTGCCAAGAAAATTCCAACTTCCTCATATTCTCCCTGAACATGGAATCATAGAACCAAAGAACCACAGAATCACAGAATCATAGTCATAAAATCATAGAATCATAAAATTATAGAATCAGAGCCACCAAGGTTGGAAAAGACCTCCAAGATCATCAGTGATGCTAGGAGGTTCTCTTTCCCTGGTGCTGTGGTACTGCCTAGTGCCAAACAGAATTTCACTTTGTACTGTAAGATGTTGCATTGAGAGAAAAAATAAAAATAAATGCTCATGCTCACAAGCCTGAGCAGGCTCCTTCTGCCTGGCCTTGCGCTGCTCCTCTGGGCTACAGCACTTTGGAGACTGGGCTGTCTTGAGTCGTGAGCCTGCCCTGGCTCTGAAGTGTTGTGTTGCTTAATGACTGATGATAATGCCTCTGTATGTAGGCTTGTAGCCTGGCTATCCATCTTTAAATTTTAAAATCTTTCCTCCTCAGCCATTACCTCCACCCCCGTAATCATTCCTGTTGCTCTTCTCTGAATTCCGCCTCATTTGTCCTTGTTTGAAGGTAGAGCACAATCAAACCAGCCAGTCTGGGAGCCTGGGTGGGGGCTGAGGTCCCAGAGAGGTCAGGACTGAGTTTTGAGAGGGGCTGAGGCCTCAGAAGGGTCTGAGATGAGGTCCAAGAGGGGTCCACCTTCACTCCTTGGCCCTGAGCTGCCCTGAGGTCAAGAAGGTTCATCAACAGCCCATCCAGCTGTGTCAACATCAGCTGACCTGGGAAGAAAGGTATTTCTCCAAAGCTTTATGACGACAGAGCCTGTAGGCTGGAAATTATTCCAACATTTAAGCTGCCTGTGCCTGTATGTGCTCACCTCCCCCCAAAAATCATTGCACAGAAATGGCTCAGTGTTTTTAGCAAGGTCTGCCTGCCCATGGGAGCTCTGAGCAGAGGATGCTACACCTGAGCTCGGTGGAGCAGATAATGGCACAGTCTGCCAGACTGGGACGTGAAATAAAACATGGAAGGAGAGTCCATCTCTTGGGGGGGTCTCTGTTCCATCCTGCTGCTTGGAGCAGCACTGTTGGCAGTCAGATGTGGCTTTGTTTGACCAAGTCTTGAGAATCCCACACCTCTGTGACCCAATCCGGGGCTGCACCACCCACTGGGGGAAGGTGTTTATTCTCACACCCAACCTGAAGATTCCACCTGCAGCCCTCGCCTCTCGTTATCCCTTCTGACACCTCACAGGTTAACAGCACTTGGCTGTGCTTTAGAGTGATAACTTCTGTTTTGAGGTGAAAGAAAGCCAGACTGACTCCCCAGTGTGTGAAAAAGGCCTCCTCCCCCCATATCCAACTCGCCATCGTCCATCCGAGCCAGCTGCCGCTGCCGTCGCTGCTCCAGACCATGGCATTGCTCCTGGGCAAAGAAGGGCCTGGCAGCTCAGCTAAGCCCCCAATTTCTTCTGCCTGGAGTAAGACTGGCACTTTTTCATCCTAGCAGGAGAACCGTGGTATCCAAATTAAGCACAAGCTGTAGTGTTTGAAGTCTGAGCAATGAGCTTTCCTTGGCAATGGGTGGGTTTCTGTCATGGGGGTAGGGAATTCCTCGTCTGCCCTTGATTTCACTCCCAAGAAATTTCTGTTCTGTGTCCTCACCTCTGTTCGTTTGATGGGCTCCAGTGGGATAAGTGGATCACAATTAAGGCCACAGTTAGGGGAGCTGGCCAAAATATTTGATAGGAACTTACTTAAATGGAAAGATTGCCCCTTTTTAATAAATAAGTGGAGTTGGCATTAATTCAATTTGACATTTGCCATATTCTGCAGAATTATGAGCATTCACTTTTTTCAGAAGCTGTATTTAAACAGAATGCTTTTGGTTGATGACAAATTTTGAACAGTTTTGGAGAAGGTTTCAGTAAAAATAGACAATGTGTTAGCAAACAAAAATCAGGGGGTTTGTAATTTCCAGGGAGACCTTGGGTGGGTTCACAGGCAAGCATTCTAACAATTTTTCAATTCAGGAAAGCTGATTTGAAGAAACTACTGAACTCCTTGTGACCATTATTGTTCAGACAAAGAGGAATGGCTTCAAGCTGAGAGTAGGTTTAAATTAAATATTAGAAAGAAATTTTTCCCTGTGAGGGTGGTGAGGTCCTGGCTGGCACAGGCTGCCCAGAGAAGCTGTGGCTTCCTCATCCCTGGAAGTGTCCAAGGCCAAGCTGGACAGAGCTTGGAGCAACCTGGGATAGTGGAAGGTGTCCCTGCCCATGGCAGGGGTGAAATGGGAGGATCTTTAAAGTCCCTTCCAACACAAACCATTCTGTGATTCCATCATTCTCTGATTACTCAGATACTTTCAACCCAGTACCTCTGGACACAGATGATCTTGTTCCTGCACATGGCTTCAAATATCCTGCACAAAGTGGCTTCTGGCCAGCTCTGGCCATGGGCAAGGAGGCCCAGCCGGATGGGGAATGTTGATGTGTTGTGCTATAAGCAGAGGGCACATGTCTGGAGTCACTTCTTTGGTCTGTACATGCACACCTGGCCCCAGAGTGGGGGCCTCCTCCATGTTCTGAAGACAGAATGGACTTCTGCCATCTCCAGCCCCAGGAAGTGGGGTATCTTCGTCTCTTAATTAAAAAAAACAAAACAATTAGCTTTATCCACCAATGCAAAACCTCCTGACTTCTGTCCCAGCAGCATCAAAACTCTTCCAGCTGCAGGTAACTTGGAGATCTTGCTTAGCAGCTGCACTTGGTTTGGACAATTTCTTCTGAGAGGAAACCTGCACAGGGCTCAAGTGGCACTGCCATACGGTCAGGGCCTGCCAAGAACAATCTGCTTACTCTGCCTGTTGGAGCCTCTCCCACTCAGTATCTGAGCAATGTCTGCAGTCAGGACATAGCTCCCAGCTGCCTGAGTGGTGGAGCTGTCAGTGCAGGCCTTTTTCTGAGAGCTTCCTAAAGACCTCATTAAATCCCTTCTCTGTGGACACGCTGATGGGGACACACTCAGAGTGACACCTTTAGCAACACCTTCCTTCCCTTCCTTGTGTGATGTGGTCCTGTGGAGGTGAGAAGCTGATCAGTCAGCGACAAGTTAAAAAAAGAGCCATGGCCACAAGTTGAGCTTGAGAAGTTCTGGTTAAAACATGTTTTATCTACGTGGGTGTTTCTTCCCTGGACAGGTCACCAGAGAAGTGGGGCTCTCAAGAAGCAGTTAGGACAAACCACAGCTGAGCTGGCATAGCACTGGCCAGCTCTGAGCAGATTGGACTAGAAGCCTTCAGAGGTCACTCCCCATCAACATTTCCTTGTGTCTTTGATGGATGTGGATGGAGAAGCCATTGGTTTCCCTTTTGTTCAGTAACAAAGCTTGGGTGCATTCTTTTCCCTTATTGTCTCCTTGCCTTGGTCCTCTATTGGATTTCAGCCCCTTTAGAGACCTCGTTTTTGCAAAATGTAGAAATTATATTCGTAGATCACAGGATAACTGATTTACCCTGATTTAGGCATTTCTCAGTCAGCTTGAAAGTGTGTGAGAATCTCTCACACTGGGCCCAAAAACGGGCTGGTCCTCAACTCACACCAGACTTGACATGGAAACTTGGCATGGGTGAAACCCTTTAAGAAGCTGTAAGATCCTGGATTTGCTCAGCAGATGCTCTTTTCCCTCTTGAGTGAAGAATGGCCAACCAGCTGGGTCAGGGACAGACATGGCTTGGGGCAAAGGGGGACTGCCCCATGCTCCACAAAACCATGAATTACCCCAGCTGGCTTCTCACACCCCAGAGCTCCTTACCTAAATCACAGCTTTAAGTCTGAGCTTTGTTTACAGCCAGAGACTGAGCTGTCCAGTTTCTTGTACTGGGACAAACTGGTCTCTGAGGAGAGATTCCTCTTCCTTACTGAGGAGATCAGATCACTTCGACAAAAAACTGGTGTCACTTAGACAGCAGCTTAGTGCTATCACTTAGATAACAAACTTTTAATTTTATAAACTCAGAAAGGAGATCCACATGGTCAGGGCAGCAGAACAAGGCTCCCCAGCTGTTGGGCAGGACCAGGGTGTGATCCCTGTTTCACCATGCTGTTTTCTGCTGGAGGGTGGTGGATACTCACTCCTCCCAGCTTCCCTGGGAACTCTGGTTGTGTCTTATCAAAGGCCAGTGGTCATGCACATCTTTCCAAATCCACCTTCCATCCAACAGTCTCTCTGTGCTGTCCCACCTCCTCTGCTGACAGTTCAAGGACTCCTCCTGCTCCCTGCTGACTCGTGTGTCTTTCTGGAGACCTCTTCAGCAAGACATGACAGCGCTGAGGTCCAGCTTTCCATAGGGGATAGCAGGAGATAAGAGAATGCAGTGACTGCTGTACATCCCCCTCATTGATATGCAGCACATCCTGACCCTCTGTGCTCGGAGTTTGATTTGCTGAGATGCTGTAAAAAAATACTGTGAGAAAAGTCCAGCTCCTGCCTGGAGAGCGACCATGTAAAAATGGCACCTCCTTACTCAACCCACCAGCTCCCCTGTGCATCAGCCTGAGCTGATGTGGTAATGACAGGAATAAAATCGTGCTGCCTGCCATGACTCACAGCCCTGCAGAGCTGGGCTGGCTACAGAGGAGGGAGCTAGCAGGATGCATTTTCTGCAGAATCGTCAAAAAGTGCATCCTACCCTTAACACATGTGCAGAGCCTGGCACAGCAGCCATGCTCCAGTGGGCACAGAAAAGAGACTGGCTCTCTTCCCTCTTACACCCATCTTTTCTGTCTTGGAAATGGAGGAATGGTGGCAGGAGTGGGAAGAGAGGACTAGAAATCCTTGCTTCCCATCCAGTGAGGACGTGGGCTGGGACACCCTGGGAAGGACTGGCCCTGCCTGGATAACTGATTAAGGTGGGTCACAGAGGCAGGGTCTGCTCCCCAGCAGGTCCCACACTGCTGTAGAGAAAGAGGAAGGTTTTTCAGCCCTGGAGCTGCACACAGCCTGGCCCTTCCTTTGTGCAGCCATGCAGCCACGAAAGACTCTCTCTGTGCTTCACTTTCTGTTGTATGGCCAGTAAGGGATAATCAGCATGGATTGGTCTCACCACAGCACTCAGGCTCCCTCCTGGGAAAATAACAGTGGTTCTTTGTGAGCGTGACTGTTCTTTCCAGCTGTCTGAGGCAAGGTATAAAGAGGAACTCTAGCTCTTCAGTAAACTGTGGGGAAGCATGGCCAGGTAGCCCATTTCCAGTGGGAAACATCTCCAAGAGACCTGGAGAAAGACTCAGGAGTCCTGTAATCAGACAAATTCGTGATATCTAGGATTGTTGAGGTTACTGATTTTCAACTCTGCATCCTAAGAGAGCATCTGCAGGAAAATGGCATGACTAGACCTTTACAGAATGGCTCACAGGGCAGCAAAGGGCTGAGCAGGTGTTCAGTGAAGTCGGCTTTTATCCCAGAGAACCTTTGGTACGGGTGGTATAAGCAATGGAAAAAAAATCAGAATCTCGATTTCTTAGTGAGCTGATGGGATGGCAAAACATCTGTTAGCTCCAGGCTGCATGGATTTGATGTAGGATCCTTGCAAACTGGAAGTGGGAGGCACCTTGGGTGAGAGCAGCTGTGAGAGTTCACAGCTCTGAGTGGCAGGAGAGTGGCAAGAGAAAGGCAGTGGGCTTGGAGAACATCTCCTGTGGCCTTGGAGAACCAGGAGGGGACATCCCAGGGGTTAAGGGGGACAGAGAGGAGGGCTGCTGACACTTTCTTACAGAAATGATCTTAAGCATACAGGTACAAAGGAAGGCATGGAAACACAGCAAACAACCAAAACAGCTGATTCTTCAACTACTCACTGCGCTGGAACTTGGGAAGGAAAAGAACAAACTGCATAACTACAGCCAAGAAATTGATAAAGAAAATTATGAAAACATGGGTCAAACTCAGACAGGCTGAGGCTCAAGAAGAGGCACAGCCAGCCAGAGGACAGGACAGCAAAGTCCCTCCTGCCTGTCTGGGCACATGCCTGCCCCCCACACTGAGAAGCCCTTATGAGTTCATGATCCAGTTCTGTATTCCAGACTGCTGGATGGACACAGTGGGACTTTGCCCTCCTCTGGCAGCACAAGATCAATACTGCCACTGGTGACTCACTCCAGAGCTCTTTCAGGACTCTGAGGCCGAGAAGGGACCCTGCTGGTGCCTGAATGGCAGTGTCATCCAGCACAGTGCAAGGCAATGCCTGCCCAGGGCTACCTGGTGCACCACCTGGAAGTGGTTCAGCTAAAACCTGACTCAGTCCCCATCTGGATGCTTGGAAATGAGTTTTGGTGGGTGAGACCGGCTGCCTGCTGAGCGCTTGTGCAGAGATGTGTGTAAGGCAGTGCCGACCCAGAAAACTGGCAGGAGAGTGGCAGTGATGCTCCCTTCTGGCTCTGCTTGCATCTCTTTCTGTTTAGTGCAGGATTACGAAGCTAAGTCCCATTTTATACGAAATACGGAGATCTGAGCCATATGTTGTGCAGGTTCAGATCACATCTTGTGGCACAGATCTGCAGGGAAACTTCCGTGAGCCTTGAACCAAATCGGTCGTATCCAGGTGGAGGTTACAGCTTGTGGAAGAGACAGCTCGAAGATAAACAAGGTCAGGGAAAGGGTGACAAAATATCCATACAGCAGAGCTAGCACCAGGTGATTTCACACAGCCCATCAGCCTCTCTGATGCTCCTGCAACACCACCAATCCCTGGGACACAAGTGCTGCCAGTTCTGCCCTGGGCACTGGGAAAATGAGGCACAAGGAAGGAAAATGACTCAGCCCTTCTTCAGGACATCTAAGCAAAGCAAAGGTCTCCTGGTACCTATCCTACGCTGAAGTGGAACACTCTCCAGGCTCCTTGCCCTTCCCTTCAGCCTCAGGCTGTCTCTCCCTTTGGATCAAAAGATTTTCAGGGGAAGATGATCCTGATGGACCTATTTCTGTACGTGGCATTTTAGAGCCCTGAGAAGTTTTCAGCAATGGCAGACAGAAAGTGCTGCCCCAGGCACAGGGAGGCTTTGTGGGCTGAGGTTTTGTGGGTGTAGTGGGTCTGGCTGGGATGAAGCTCATTTTCCTCCCAGCAGCCCGTATGGTGCCGTGTTTTGGACTGGTGACTAAAAGAGTGTTGATAACACACTGGTGTTCTGGTTGGTGCTGAGCAGTGTTTGCATTGTGCTGAGGGTTTCTCTGTTTCCCATTCCACCCCCCAGGCATCAGATTGAGAAGGTACAGAGCCAGGACAGCTGATCCCAACTGGCCAGAGGGATATTCCAGACCATATGATGGCAGCAATAAAAGCTCAGGGAAAGGAGGATGAAGGGCTGTTTGTGGTTATGATGTTTGTCTCTCCAAGTATCCATCATGTGTACTGAAGCCCTGAACTGCAGCAAGCAGCTGGACATGTGCCTGCTGATGGGAAGGAGTGAATGAATTCCTTATTTCCCTTAGCAGGCACACAGCTTTGTTTCTTTACCTCGACCCACGAGTTTTCTCACTTTTGCTCTTCTGATTCTCTTTCCCATCCTGCTGTGGGGAGGAAGCAAATGAGCAGCTCTTTGGGTGCTTAGCTGCTGGCCAGGGTCAGCCCACCACAGCAGGCCTAAAATACGAAAAATCAGACTGATGTGCCAAGTCCACAGCAAATGCTGTCATCCCTCTTTTAGGGAAGGGGAGCTCAGGGGTTGGTATCTGAGGTGGGGCAGACAGGCCAAGCTCCTCAGGTCTCTGCTGGACTCTTGAACCTCAGGTGCCCACCACGTTCCAGCTGTCCTCAAAGGGATCATTTGCATCAATGGCAAGTGTTTATCTCTCTGCCCTCAGTTCCCAGCAGCCTGAGCACTATTGAGCTGTGGCTTTGGGGGTGGGTGTCACATGCATGGTGTGCATTTCTCCAGGACGGGCCTGGGGGCTGCTCTGACGTGAGGACACAGATCAGCTCTGTTGTCCCCACATCAAAAATCACCCTGGGCTTTTTTACCCCCCTCCCCACTGAACAATGCTGATGAAAACCAAAAGCAAGTGGTGTGTTTTACCTGAGAACACAGCTTGCTCAAAGTCATCAATGCATGGACTTTTGGGTTATGGATTTTCACATGCAAAGTGCCACCGATTTCCTATGGATCAACGGGAAGAAGCCAAGCAAAGAGGAAAACGTCCAGAGAATGATTTATCAGCCTTTGTCACTCAAACAATATCTCCCCATTCTCTGTGGAGTATTTGTTTAGCTTTAATACAGTGACAGTGCTTTATGTGTACAGGGGAAGTGCAGGTCCCTTGCAGGGGGCAGGAATCTGAGGTTTCCAAGCACCTCAAGAACTGCTCTGGGAATCAGAAAGGATTTTGTTTTCCAGCTCTTGTGATGTGTTGCAGCTGCCCACTGACTTTTTTGTTTCCATCCTTGGCACGCAGGAGAATTTCATCACCACACTCTTTATCATGGAAACATGTCATTCAGTGGCATTCGTACATACTGTTCACATCAAATCAGAAGGTTGGCTCCAACCCCTGCAGAGATGGGACCTTTCCAATTGAACCTGCCTCCATAGGTTTGGTGCCGGGCTGAACGCAAAGCCAGAAGGAGGCCGGTTTTTTTCAGACAGGTTTTCAGAGACGACAGAAGATGCATGGAAGCCTCCCAAGAACCGCCTACCCCATGAGATGTTCACCATTCAGGATGTTGGCAAACTTGTCAGATCAGAAGGTTGTGCAAGATGCCAGCCGCTCAGGGCCAGAAGTGTTCGTGAAGTTTTGGGGACTGTCAGATTTTCGCTGAAGAGCTACCTGAGGCAGCCGTATGGCCCAACACCAAGAGCTGAATTGAATCTAGGTCTTCCTCAGGATCTGACGCCCGCTGCTCTCTTTCCCTGCTTGGGATTTGGAAAGCCAGACCTGGAACAGGATGTGATTTGTTCATGTTGGTCTGCGTGATGCCAGCTGAGGCTACTGGCAAATCCTGCTCGCTGAAAAATTATCTCATGTAGATGAGGGTCAGATGATTAACTTTGATGAATCTTGCCACAGCTGAAATTACTGCCAGTGCTAGGTATGAGAAGGAAACATTGGCAGAGCTGTCTCCCTGCCATGGGAAGGATCTCTTTTTCTCCTGAAAAGTAAAGCAGGGGTGCTGTAGCTGCTTTAGCTGGACTTCTCAGCCTTGATGAGAGAGTAGGGTTTGGTTTCAGACCTGCTTCAGAGTCTTTCCTTCTGAAGTACTTACACAAATGAATAACTTTTCCTGGGGAAAGAGTCCCTGGAGAAGAGATTTTCATCTGGAATAAACAGGACAGCGGATGGCATTTCACAACAAATTCACCAGCTGTATGAGGCAAGGGGATGGGTGGGGATTTCTGCATTTTATCATGGGGTTTTTTCATCTGTTCTGCCACCCAAAAAGTGCCCTGACACAGGAACTCCCCCTGGGGCTGATATCAGCAGTGAGGTATTGATAAGCCTGGGAGATGTGCTTTGTCTGCCAGAGCCCAAAGCCCTCGCCTGTCACCAGCTCTGTGGAGGCACTGGGGGTGCTTTGTGGGGGCAGCACAGGGGCAGATGTGGGGACTTCTTGGTTAAGGTGGCAGCCCTATGCAGTTACCATCGAATCATGGAATATCCTGGGCTGGAAGAGGATCATCCAGCCTAACTCCTGTCCCTACACAGGTTTACAATCCCATCCCATCCCTGAGAGCAGTGTCCAAGCACTCCTGCAGCTCTGGCAGCCCTGGGGTCATGACCATTCCCTGGGGACTTGTTCAGTTTCCCACCACCCTCTGGAGGAAGAATCTTTTCCAAATGTCCAACCTAAATCCCCCTGACACAGCTCCAGCCATTCCCTCAGGTCCTGTCCCTGGTCCCAGGGAGCAGAGGTTGGAGCTGCCTTTGCCCTGTCCCTTAAGGGGAGCTGCAGCCCCTGGGGAGGTCTGACCTCAGTCTCCTCTGCTCCAGCTGGACAGGCCAAGTACCCTCAGATGCTCCTTGTGTGGTCC
Organism: Hypocryptadius cinnamomeus; assembly: GCA_013400635.1. Lineage (NCBI taxonomy): Eukaryota > Metazoa > Chordata > Aves > Passeriformes > Zosteropidae > Hypocryptadius > Hypocryptadius cinnamomeus. The sequence goes on along the minus strand of VYZP01007669.1, from coordinate 30,019 downwards.
CTCTGGGCCATTCTCCATCCTCATGTCCCAGCTTTGGACACTCTAAAAGCTTCAGTTGTCCCCAGTCAGTTGTCACCCTTTGAGGAGGGTGAAGGAGGATCCCTGACTGCTATCAAATCATGTTTGAAAGATGCAAACAAATGAGGCAAATAAAAAGATGTGCAAGACAACCAGCACAACACCCAGTAGGTTTCAGTCACCACAGTGCTCCCACCAGCCTGCACAGAGCCAGCACTGGTGCCAGGGGCTTGGACTGCAGTCACACTGAGGCTGCTGCTTGTCCTGCAGCAAGGTGGCTCCTTGTGACAACCACGAGTGCCACCCCAGAGGGCTTCAGCTGACAGGAGGCTCTGCTGAGCAGCCTCACACAGTGGTACCAGCAGCACGTCAGGTCCCTCTGGGATGTCCCAATGCACTTGGCCTGCTTGTGGGACCTGTGGGACCTGTGGGACCACGAGAGCAGCAGGGCCATGGGTCAGGGGAGCAGAGAAAGGCAATGTGCACTGGCTGCAGCCAAAGGCAGCTGGGCTCTCACGGCTTTTTGTTAAAATCCACCGCTTTTTGTGATGACACCAATCAAATCCCCATCCAGTTGCCTCACTAGGGGCACCCAAAGCAAGAGCAGAGAGGCAGATGAATTAGCCATAGGTTTGCTTGCTGTAGCATGCCCATTGCCAGTAGATTTCCATGTTTCCAAGAGCAAGCTCAAAGCTTAGTTCATTTTCTGAATAGAGGGATGCTCTACCAGATTGTCTGTGGTTGGAAATAGACTCATCCCAAACTTCCAGGCTGGGCATCTTTTGGAAAACCAGGCTTCAGCCCAATTACAAGTTCACTGAGCATCACCTATGAAAGTTGGGGTGAGATGATGTGCCTTGTTCTGCAAGAAATCTGATGAGGCAAGGACACAACCTGCCCCAGGTTTATACAGCCTCTCTTACAAAAACCATGGCTTTACAATTGCAGAATGGGTGGGTGTTTTCCAAAGCAAAAGAGAAAGATCTTCTATCCTGTGAAAGCAGTATCCCAGCTACAACCTGTGCTACACCTATGACAACCAAACATAGATGAGGAGAGAAATTCATGGAGCAGCCACCCGTCTCCAAATTCACATGCCAGAAATGTACTAATATTGAAAGGGATAGGGACATTGCTTCACAAATATCCCCAATAGAAACCAGCCTGTCAGGGCACAGAGAACAACCCACTGAAACCATGTCAGAGACAGGCAGAGACACAGCACTGACTGTGTCACCATCACTGATAGGAGACAGTTGTCCAGAAATAACAGCCCTGCTTAGCTTAGGAAAACAGCACACAAAGGACTCAGAGGAAGCTGAAGAGAAGGTGGTGAGTAATCCACAACTTGTAACTCCAAAAGTCATCCAGAAAGGGTAAAGAACAGGGAAGCAAAAAATCTCTGAGGTCCCCAGTGCTGCTCAGTCATTAAAACACCTGACTGAGTGTTCCCATCAGCACAGAGATGTGCCTGCATCCCAAGTGAATGACATCCCATGGCTGTAGTTCTTATCCCTCTCTGGCTTTCCTCCTGTGTCTAACCTTCACTCATTACAGCATGGCAGCCATAAGCACTAATGGACCAGGAACTGTTCCTTTCTTTAGTTTTGGGAGGAATCTGTCTTTCCCCAGCATGCACTAGCAAACACTGCACTTGCTCTGTCCCAAGCTACTGTCCTTGCTCCACCCAGGGCAAGGAAACACAGGTACTTGGAAGAAAGAGGGAAGGAAGAGAGGGAAAACCAGGCTGTGTGGATTTCAACAACCTTTGAACTACCCTAGTTTCTGTTTGACAACTGGGGTCAGTCTTGGTCTGCCTGAAAGGGCCCTGTCTGAATGTACAGGATGGATGGCAGAGAAATCTGACAGACAGGAGGTGAGAGGAATGTTCCCAATGATGGTTTGAGAATGAACAAGGCACCAAGCACCAGACAGCCGTCACTTCCCCAGCATCCCACCCTGCCAGAGGTGTGTGACAAGAGAAATGTTCAAACAACATCTTACATTGTCTGGACACCCACTATGGAGACAACACAACTAATGACCAGGCACATCTCCCTGACTCAGCCATTCATCAGGGTGGAACTGTGATTGTTTCCGTGCTGGGTTTCCACTCTCACACTGCCTTTAGTCTCTCCTCTGCTGCAGGGACAATTCCCAAGGGAAGGCAGAGGGTCATTCAGCCCACACCATCTCCTGAGTTCTCACTGTCAGTGCTGAAGTTCCCCTGGGGTTCCCCATATCATACCTTCCAGCTGCACTGGTGACAGACCCGCTCACTCATTTTGTAGAGGTGTTTTTGTAGAGGTTGTTTGTCAGAGTCCAGCCTAGATCTAAGTCAAGGCTTTTGTGTGACTCTAAAAGTAATAATGGAACAAATCTTGGAACAGAAAACAATGCAGAATGAGAGAAAATGCTGTGGAAAGTGAGCGCTGGTGGCAATGATCCTGAAGGAACCTTCTTCTGGAAGAAACTGAAGCAGTGCTGCTGGGGAGGCAGCATCTCTCATCATCTTCCTGGGGCAGGGGGTAGCACATGTGTCCCAGCCTGCTATTGGCTTCGTGGGAATGCAGAGTCATTAATAACAGCCAGATCTGGAGCGGCTGCTCCTGCCCAGCTGTGCCTGCAGCTCTCACAGCAGCGCTGCCCGAGGCAGAGCGGCCGCGGCGCTCGCGGATCGGCGGGGCCGCTCCAGCCTGGGGCATCGGCCACTCTGCAGTAGCCGGGGGGGAGATGGGAAGGGGATGTGGTGGAGCACAGCACGAACACAAACCATCCACTCGCCTCTGCCTGTGCAGGTGAGGACGAGCCCTGTCTGGCAGCAGGCAATTCCCCACAGATCTGCAGCACCATGGGAGGGAAGAGCGGTAAGGAGTCTGTCGTTCAGAGCAGCGAGGACAGAAGAGGATGAGGAAGCTGCAGCTGTGGGCATGCAAAAACCTGGCACAAAGCCCCAGAATCCAGGAGGAAAAGTTCTACTGGACCTCGTGCTGGAGCTGACCCATGACTCTCCCACCAGGGCAGGACCCTGGTGAGCAAATATGGTGATGCCAAAGGATGGGACACACTGAGAAGATAAGGTGTGACACATGGGAAGGTCAAAACCAGTGCGTTTGGGATGAATTAACAGCTCTTCACCACTTTGCCTGGCAGAAGGTGGTCCTGCTGCTGGACCAGCAGCTGGTGAATGCTCTGGCACAGTCCCTGTAGGAGCCCAGTGGCCCCATGGCTGCTAAGCCCACACTCACCCCATGAGGGTCCAGTGCCCTGCAGTGCTGCCAGGGCCACAAGCCCAGTGCTCTGCTGGTGGGACTGTGGCAGAACAAACTTGCATGGAAGCACTGGAGAGAGTGACAGATGTGGCTGAGTCACCCACCCGGGCCGGCCACAGCCATGGCTGGAGGTCGCCTCTCACAGACTGCAGCTTTGTCACTCTCCATTATTTAATTGATAATTTATCATGCCATTCCAGACAGAGACGAGCTCCCGTTCGTGCCACTGTTTGTTCCCTGTCACATAGTCAATTCCCCAATCCAATATACCAGTTGTACTCTTATTTTATGAACCATACCTTAGGGCCTAATTAATGCAATTAATCAAACTTTTACTTAGGCAGGCATATCTTCATTTCTCCACTGACTGTGTGCTTGGACAGCTGGGTGTGTTGTCTGCATAGTATTCATCATCTTAAGCCATTACAATGCTCTGGAGCACGCTGAAGAGTATGGGGAGGGGAGGGGACTGCTGGTGACTGAGCATTTCTGATCAGGTTTCAAATACAGACACCAAGGGCAGATCCTGCTCTGTCTGAAGCCAGGCACCATGAGGGGAAAACCCAACAACTCAGCACCAGGGAGCTGGGCTAATGCAGAAGTTCATTGTAGAAGTGGTTTCATTAATGTTACTGAGGAACATCAGTGGGTTTGCAGGTCACTTGCCACAGCAGAAGAAAATGTAACGATAATTTGAAGTGTTAGCCAGAAACATGATGGTGATTTTGTGACTAAAAGGCTCATGAAATGGAGTAAACTGACAAGCTGGACAATTTCCTAAGAAGCCATTTCACATCAGATGTCCCAAAAGATCACTGGCACAAGACCCAAGTAACATTTCCTATAAAAACAAACAGCTTTATGCTCTCTAATTATCTCTAAGAATCTAAAAAGTGACTATAAGAAACCAAAACATTGTCATCCTCCAGCCTATTTTAAAAATAATAAATAGGTGAAGCTGTGAGGATAATCTTTTAAAGTGTCCTGGAAATGAAGTGGGCACTTGGCTGAGTTGTGACTCACTGATAATAGTAGACCTTGATGGAGTCATGGCTATCAATAAACTATGTCCAGCCCTCAACCTGGCATCCAAAGATGATGGGACAAGGTTACCTGCCACATCTGTGAACACTTAAAAATGTGTGAGGACTCACCATTGTGTTGAGTGCTTATCAATCAGATACTCTTGAAAGCACTGCCAGGAAATACTAACACCAGAGATCACAGACTCAGGGATATTTATAGTATTTCCCCAAAACTGGCATCAATTCCACTGTCAAAACAAGAGTAAAAAGAGCTCTTTCCATAGCTGGCAAGTTGTAAGGGAGAACTTTAAAGAGCCAAGCAAAGGAGAGTCATAGCTAAAACCAGTCAAAGTGTGTCATGTCACCACAACATCTCAAGGACTGTGCCCTGTAATGTGGCAAAACTGACACTGGGACATTGTGTACAGAAGTGACAGCTCCAGGCCCAGGACATCTGCTGTGACAGCATCTGGACCCAGACTGCAGTGTGGCACTTCTTGACACTCCAGTGGTTTTAAACTAGAAAATTAAGACCTGCTGTCTGGGTATGGAAAGGGCCAAAGTGGTGTCCAGTGCTCATGAAAAAGCCACAGGTCTGTGCATGAATTTGTTGTTACATGGTTTTGTTCTTTGCAAAGCAGGGTAGGCATGCAGAGTGTGTTTGACAACATCACTGCTGCCTCGATAAACCTAATGAGCCATTGATGGAAATCCTTCAAGGACTAAAAATACACTTCTCAGATTTTTCCTGTACCACCACAATGGTCCCTGTGGGCTGGAGCAGCTCTGCTTTTCATGGACAGGAACATTCACCTGGCCCTGCAGTAGAATTTGTGCTCACCAAGCAGCCCTGCCTGTGTCTGTGTGTTCGTGAACATCTCTGAATAAAAGTGTTAGACAGCAAGAACTGGGAGGAGAAGGAGAGGTGGAAGATCTGTGACAGACCACAGATTAAGAAAAGGAAGTTCTTAAAACATCACTTTCCAGAGCTTTCAGAAGCAGGTCCAGATTTTAAAAGTGACTTTCCAACTCTCAGTTCATTTTGGCAAAATATCACTAAATGCACCATTTAGTGCATTAAATGGACACCATTAGTGTCCAGCACAAGAACCATCTGCAAACTTCCAGAGCCATGGTATGTGCGACACCATGATTTTCTGGGATAAACTGAGAATATCTAGTTATCCCAGAGGGGTGGCTGAGGGACCTGCTGCTGTGTAGCTGTGGGACATGGATTAAAAAGCAGGAGCTGACAGGTAAAGCCACACAATCACACAAAATTGTACCAAGTTCATGAGAAGCTGAAGCAATTATTGCTTGTATTCAGCATTAATAAACTTGCAATGACAAGCATTTAGCTAAGCCTAATTTTAAAAAATATACTGTTCTCTGGGAATTCAGTTTCTGCTCAGATTAAACCCAACCTGTGTGACAGCAGTATGATATAATGATGATATCCTACTACATCATCCTAAAGGAGCTTAAATCACTCAGCATCCAGGCTCTGTCCACAGCTGCACCAGCCTCCATGTGACCAGACACCCACAATGCTGTCAGAGCCCTCTGAAACACCAGCATGGAGAAAGATATTTTGGGGGATTTCAGCACTTTTCAGTATGCAGGAAAAGAGTTGCACTTCCCAGCAGTAATGGCAGATGTTCAGGCTGGTTTTTGGACAAGGAGGCTTCATCCATTGCTTAGAACACAGACACAGAGGAACAGCCACAAGGAGATCTAGGCCTTGGTGAGCCCACTGCCTGGCATTTAATGAAAACAGGAGCTGGAGGGAAGCACTCAGTGTGGCCAAGTACAGCCCCAGGCAGATGCCTGACAGGAAGAGAGCAGAAGAAGACAACCAAGCTGCTCTCTTGTTGTGTTTGAGGCTACACTATTTCTGTCTCTTCCTGTTCTTGTCCTTCACCTCCCACCTTCAGCTGGACCTGAAACTTGGTGGAAACCAGTTGGTTTTCCCCAAAGATGATAAATCTGAAAGTTAAAGGTGAAATTCCCCCCGTGGTGTTTTCACTGTGGGCAAAGTGAGGTTTCAGGGTAGCTCTCAGTGCGACAGGCACCTCCCTGAAGGCAGACACCCACTGTGATACAAGCACCAGGAGTCTTGGGAAGCAGATATTCCCTGCAGGGCTGTAGCAAGGATGTACAGGGCATGTGGGAGTCTCTGGAATAACCAGCATCACCTACCTCATGAGGCAGAGGGGGAAATTCTCCAGGAGTGGAGCTGTACTCAGAGATAGCTTTGACTTTTCCTTGCTACTGCCAGTAAACAATCTGTCTTTTCAGCAGCTTATTACCAGGCACACAGAAAACATCTACACAGCATGAGCTATTACATGATAGCAAAAGCCCAGCCCCACCTTGGGGAAGCCTTGCCATGGGTGCTGCTTACAAAGGATGGGTGGGGATATTTCCAGCTCATGTTTTCAGATGCTCTGGAAGAAATGAGCTGTCCTTACTGGAAACCACCTTGTGGCAGATTCACAAACCCACACAGCTGCCCTGCTGCTCCCCAGCTTCCCCACCCCAGGAGTTTATAAATCCCACCTGACAAGAGAGGGGATGCCAAGGATGGCACGTGCAGGGGCCAGGGCTGGATCTGCACCCCACTGCCACGGGGGCTCACCAAGGAGGCAGCAGCACTGCTGGTGGCTCAGGGATGCAGGAGAGGCAGAGCTGCTGTGGCAGCATCCCCGGTGCTCCCCACAGAGCTGATCCCAGCCCTGCTCCTGCCTCCACGTGCTGTCCCCCACCATGAGGGCTGCAGCAGCAGTGGAGCTCAGATCGGTCCCAAAGGCCTTGGTGGTCTTTCCATCAGTTTGGCCAGTTCTGGCTCAGCCCCAGAGGGAGCAGGTTTCCGATGACTCACAGCTCTGGCCAGGGTGAGATCATAGGAGAAGTGGCCAAGGTGGCCCTTTCCGTGACGGAGCACACCAGGCGGGCGCCGGGCAGGGGCTCCAGGGTGTCTCCAGGCTGGGCACGGGAAGGTGCCAGCGCTGCTGCTGCCTCCTGGCTCTGCTGCCTGCAGCTCCCCTGCAGCATGGAAAGGGCTCCCTTGGAGCATGCAGGGAAAGCTGCATGCAGGGAAACAGGCTGGCAGAGCACTGGCAACGCTGCCCCAGCTGAGCTGAGAGCTCATGGAGAGGCTGCCCTTGGGAAAGGGGATGAGATCCAGGGTGTCCTGCCGTAACACCCCAAACTCCTGAGTCCTTACAGTCCCCCTGCTCATGGAGGAGTCCATCTCTTTCAGGCTCCTGTTGCATCTTGCCTGGCTGGGGGCAGCCATGGGAAGCATGGCACATCCCTGCCACAGCTTCCAAAGTGACAGTGGCACGTGCCAGAGGGGCCTGGGCTACCCCAGCTGTTCCTTTGTGCCCCGTGTACTAACAGCAGTCCCCACAGCAGGCTGGGATGAAGTGTATGTTTTTAGCCCACATTTCCAGGAATTTGATGCCTGACTGCCTCACAGGGCCTTGGCCAAGGAGCGTCTCGCTCTCTGAAGAGCAGAGCTCAGTGGCCAAGAAGAGGTCGTGAGCAGGAGCATACATGATTTATGGACAAGCCTGACCAGACTCCTCCCTGTAGGACACCTCCCTGGTACTGCTGCTCCTTCTAAAACCTTGCTGTTATTTTCTGTTTTTTCTCCTCTCATTTTGCCCACTAACCTCCCAGTCTGGACTTCCCAGACGGCCAGAGATGCCTGAGGAACACACAAAGCACAGTTCTTATGGGATGGAGCTGCAGGAGCCGTGATCAGGAGGGAGCTGCAAGAACCATGAGCTCACCACTGCCTGGGGGCCACCATCCCGTGCCGAGAGCCCCCTCTCCAGCAGCACGGCCTCCCCGCCGGCCCTGGCAGGCTGCAGTGCGGGAACATCTGTGCTACACAGTCACAAGGGCTCGGTGTCACAGGGTCCCTCTGGCTGGCCGCGCAGTGACCATTGTGGCGCTGCCCCACGGAGCCAGGGCAGGCACGGTGCTGGGCTCCGGGCAGGGCTGCGGGATGGGGGTCACACTGTCCCTGCAGAGCCAGCGGGGTCTGGCCCCGAGGAAATTGCCTGCCAAGGACTGCGGAGGGCAGCCGCCACTCGCTCTCCATTAGCATTCCGCGGCACCGCCACAGCGCGAAGGAGAAAGCCACCCTCGTAAACACAAGGAGAGGAGATAAAAGCACTTAGCGCGGGCTGGTGAGCGAGACAGAGGCGCTCCGGCTCAGGTGGCAGGCTCCTGGTCGGGCTTTTGTAGTCTGGCTGCAGCTTTCCGCCGCGGCAGGTTCGCGCCCCATCGCTCGGCACGGCGGAGCCGCGGCTACGCCTGAGCGGCACTGGCAGAAGTTCCCCAAAGGTTAATTGATGCTGCAGTGCTGCAGCCACCCTGGAGACAGCCGCCTGCCAGCAGCTTCGCCCTGTCAGCGCTGTGCCGGGGCTTCTCCTCCCTCCGCAGCATCCTTGCCCGAGGTGGATCTCCTCCCGGGGGCCGCAGCGCTCCCACCCACGGCAGGCGGCGGCGGGGCTCCTTGGGCTCCGCACTGGATCCCTCCCAGGACCGAGAGCTCTGCCAGCAGCAGGAATCATCGTCCCCGTTCCCCCTCCTGCTCCTGTCCCTGCAGACAGCAATCTGGCAGGCTTCGTGCCCCGCGTTCCTCGGCAGCAGGAGGGGCACGGAGCCTCAAAGTCTGCATTAATCCTGTCCCCACCTCACTGCCGTGGTCCCCACTGTCACATCTCCTGTCTGATGGGCAGGGGCAGCCCCCCTCTAGGAGCACAGCCTGATGCTAAAACCCGCAGCACATCCCCTGGTGATTCCAGAGTGCATCAACAACAGTGTTTAACCCAAGGGAGGACAGAAGATGGGGTTCACATTTAACCCAAGGCAGGACAGAGGACGGGGTCCAGCAGCCTGTGGGGGTTAGCCCCCCTCCCTTCAGCCCCTGTGTATTCCCCGGGTACCCAGTGAGGAGGGGGTGCAGAGCTCCTGGGCTGCGTGTCAGGGCAGCCTCAGAAGACAGAAGCAGGCTCTGCATTTCTACTTGAGCAGCTTGCTGGGGGGCACAGCACAAGCCTCTGGCAGGGAAGCCAACCATCCTCAGCAGCCATGAGACCAAAGTGGGCAGCCCTGCCTTGGTTTGTACGGGAGCCACCATGTGGGAGACCTCTCCTCAGCTGTACTTCTAAAATCTCACATGGCGTCAGCTTGTTTCCCTGTCTGCAGGCTTTAAAACTAAAAAAGACCCATCTCTGAGATGTCATCCTTGCTCAGTCAATATTTTAATTGTCCTGGACCCTGCTGCCCTGTTTACCTCCTCAGAGCTGTAAAATAAATAACAGCAGCCTTTCCCTCTGAAATCAAAAGGATTTTCCTTTGTTCTTCCCTCAGGGACCAACAGCTTTCACTTGTGAGGAGATATCTACGCTACAAAGTCCAGCAGCTCACTCCCCACAGCAAACAAGGTCACAATTCAAAGCCCACCAGGATCTACATGATCCTGATCATTAATACAAGCACAATGCCCTGGATGGGGGTGGTGTGACAGCACTGTCCCTCACGGGGCTGTCCCCAGGTCCAGGAGCTCACAGCCTCACCCCTAGACAAGGGCCAGGCAGATCAGCCATGATTCGTGGCAGCCCAAAGCAAAACACTGTTCAACTGCAGCACCCCAAAACCATGAAGGAAACTCATCTTTTACATCACTGGTGACCAAAACCAGAACTGAGGAATAAAGACACTGGTGCATCAGCAGCCTCAGGTGTGTGCACAGCCACAGCCATCACTCCCCGTGACCCAGCTGTGTCCCTCCTCTGGAGAGCTGCCAGGCAGGCTGGCATCTGCAGGGGTGGCTGTGGCCATGCCCAGGGGGCTGTGGGGTGCAGGGGTACAGCCTGGGGTCCCCACTGCAAGACTTGAAGGGGAGTCTCTCTCAGCTTCTACATCCATGACAGGTACAGAGCATGGCACACCCCCCTGCCCCTGGTGGCACACAGGGATTTCCAGTGGGCCAGCAAAGATGCATCCCTGGCTGGACAGCCAGATTCCAGCACAGGAACTCCTTGGTGAGGGTGCTGAGGTGCCAGTGTCCCCATTCCCTGCCAGCCCCCTGTCAAGGAGAGATCCTGCTTGCCCTCTGCTCTGCTCTCCCCGGGCTCTGCAGCAGAGCAGCTCTGGAACAACCCAGCAGCCCTGGCCAAGTGGGATCAGAAACCCTGCAAAAGAGGCTTTGTAAACTACACAAACACCAGCCAAGGAGCCAGTTTCTTTCTTCTCCTTTGTACTCTCAGTGCAATCTGGCAGGGCCCGGTGCGTGCATGGACTGAGGGCTGCAGCTGGCGCTGGGAGAGCTCGAGCTCCCGCTGAACCGCCCGCAGCTCCGGGGCAGGACAATGCAGCAAGAGAACACAGCACACAAATGTTCTGCAGCAAGCAGGCCCAATCCTTTTGCTAGGGGAGCATAGCAGCGAGCAACTGGAAAAATCAACATTCTTCTGTGGAACTGAGCCCAGCCTGACCTCGCACAGGCCACCGGGTAAGTCCAGGGACCTGCTTCAGGTGTCCTGGGAGGGGGAACCCCTCAGATCTGGCACTGGCAAGATGACTGAAAACTGGGACAACCTCAGCTTGGGGAGCCCTGAGTTTCCTTGAGAGGGTGTCCAGTCCCTGAAACCAGAGAGCTCCCAGGTACAGGAGATCCCTGGTGACACCCCAGATATTCCTGATCCTACCATGGAAAAAATCCCCAGAACCTGCGAGCCTCAGGGCCTCCTTTGGGTGGGAGAAACCTCCACTTCTTGGCCCTAACACTGTTTAACTCTGTGTCATAGGCTCCATGCTGGGAAGTAGCTGCCCTTGTCTCCAGCATCCCATCAGGGTTGCTAACTGTAAGACAGTGGAGGGGAAGGCACATTTCTGTAATTTACTTTGTTGATACCATCAGCTTTTAAAACAGGTTGCCAAAGGTTGCTTCCAGCTTCCCCTGAAGCCCAACAAGAAAGGCAAAAACCCATACACTGAACTCAGACCCTGGAGATCTCCTGCCAGCTCCCAGATCAGGCACTGCTGCAGGTCTTGTTCCTAGCTGGGCTCTTCAGAGGTGCTGACTGATACTGTGGCAGAGCAGCACAGACCTGTGAAGCACGTCAGAAGAGTCTGATCCATTGTAAAGGTGGCAATCAGAAGCACACAGGGTGGTTCCTTGGTTATGATCAGAGAAGGTTTCATGCACAGAAGAACTGGAGCAGTGATGGGCACTCTTGAAAAATCCCAGTCCTCCAAAAGGGCCACATTTGGTCTAGAATGGACCCCAGACCTTCAAGCTGCTCATTCAACATTTCAGCACAAACCTCCCATTCCTTAGACAATGGGAAATGATGCTCACCCCTCACAATCCTTTGAACAGTGTTGCTGTCTCAATGGGAGTCAAAGAATTGATATTCCCTATTGCATGGGATCTCCTGGAAGGGGATATTTTTATCATAGAACATGTTATTTATTTCTAGGCTTCAATTTACTGACCCTTCCTGAGCCATCCCAGGTGAATGGAAGGAGCACCTTTGTGCAGCAACAGGAGAAGACATCAGAGCCCTCCACTCAGGGCTGACAGCACTGTGGGGAACCTACCCAGGGAACTCAGCAGCAAACACAAAGATTATCACCTTGTGGCAGGGAAAACTGTCAATGCAATGACCAAGAAAAACCTGCAAATGAGGAGTCTCTTATGGCCATGGGAAGGAGCTGAGGGCTGCAGTCACTGGGAAGAGGACTGAACACATGAGACAGGTTCTGGGAAGCACCTAGACTGGGTCCTAAACTGCATCCTGGGTTTTGAGCCTATACTCAAGAAACAGGATCTTCTATTAGTCATAATAAAATTGATTGACCCAATAGACCCAAGGTTATTAATATCTTCTCCTGCCATAAAAAAAAAATCTTTTAGGAACCTAAATATTATCTGATGCTTCAGTTCAAAACAGAAAGGACCAACAGTTCAGACACTAATGAAGGGTTGTCTTTAGAGCTGCTCTTTAGTCTGTATTAAATAAAAAAATTACACTTATTTGCTATATGAACTCCTCTGTACATGCTCTGCAGCTGCAGAAGAGCCTCACTGCCTTGTGACAGCCTTTTAGGGCTACAAGACGAAATTAAGTCCTGCTTCTTATTGGGATAACATGAGAAACTCAGACCAGAATATGATGCTACAAATCATACATGACTCAGTTATGTAGGCTCAGGCTCTCTCTTCACCCAGCAGAAATGGTCTGATGTGGCTCAAAGCCATCTTTCCACAGCCAAGGTAAGTTCACTTCCTTGAGGATCTGATTCCCAATTTCTGTTTTGTCTCAAAAAGATTTTGGAAAGAGGAGTAGTAGAAATAGTAAAAATAGTAGAAAGTAGTAGAATCCCTTTTTTTGTGGTTTTTGTGCTGGCTACACACTAAAAGGAATATACTGCTGGGAGGGAGGGAAAAGAAGAGTTGGAGGTTGCCTTTAAGGTTTCTTGGGCCAGTGAGAGGAATCATGGTGATGATCTTCCTGCAGAGAGTGCAGTATGAGCTCAGACTCTGTTTCAGACTTGTTACCAAGCTGTCAGGCTGGGAAGATGAGGCAGGGATAGAAGGAGCTGTGGAAGCTGGCCTTTCCCACTTGGAAAGATGTGTCCCTCCACGACATGTGCAGCACAGACCCCACAGCACACCTGCTCTGCTGCCCAGGTGCCTGCACTAAATTTCTTCCTGAAAAGGAGGAGAGCAGCAAAACGTAGCAGCAGATCTCAGATGGAAGGGGAGAGGCAGCAGCTGGGTCCCTTCCTAGTAATTGTAGGGTAGATTTGGGGTTTGCCTTAACTTGGAGCAGCTGAACCAGACCAAGAAGAAGGAACATTCCCACTTGCCCAAGAGGAATTTTGCTGAAATGAGGCAAAATCTTCAGGGAATTAGATGCAGTAGCAAGGTATGGGCACATCCTCCTGGACAAAGAGGACACCACATCTTCAGCACTCTTTTTGACAGATCTCTTGAAATTGCTTTGCAGATGTGGGAAGTAAAGATTGTGTTCAACTGGGTGATGTCCCAGCTGTGCCATGGACTGTGGAGGGGAAGGCTACAGTGACAGTGCAAGGTGGAGAGCACTTCTCACCACTGCTGGCAGAAAACATCCTTGCTTCCTGCACACTCCCAGCCCCCTGTCCTCTCTGCTCCTTGTCTGTTCTTCACTTCCCAACTAAAGTCCTTGCAGCAGGGAGCAAGCCCTGGACAGCTCAGGGCACTTCAGGACTAAGAGAGAGGCTGCAGTGGTGGGGAAGAGGATGAGGAGCTGGACAGCCACACATGGGAACATCAGAAATGATCACTTGAGGAAGTCCAGAGGAAATTCAATTATCTTCTAATGATGGCAACAGACCAAAGATGTGGACACACATCATGGTTACAGGACAACCCATGCAGGGACCCCTGGTCACAAGGACGTGGGGACTGCAAGTCCTCCCTTAAACAGAGCAGCAAGCTAACAGCCAGCTACTGGGCTCGAGCAACTTCTCTTTGTAAACTCCTTTGCCATGGCAGAAAGAGGCCCAGAAAAGAGACCTCAATTCTTTGAAGTGAGCACTGAAAGTATTGCCAAGGACTCATGGCAAAAGATCGTGGGAAAAGACTTTCTATTGATTTTTTTTTTTTAATTAGTTACTTAAAGCTTCCTCATCTTGGCCAAGGAAATGTAACCATTCACTATTGCCTGCTGTTCAGAATAGCTCCTGCACCCATTCATCATGTGCTAGGAGATGTAAGCTCCTTGTTCTAGGGTTGTAACTCCTTTGGGAAAGTTTTCAGTTAAGGCTAAGGCAGCTCTTCAGTTTTGGTTAGATTATACATGTCTTTTTAAATACTCTAAAATATCTTTGGATCTCAATCCTTTAACGAGCAGTTGGGGCATTGCAGGGGCCAGCACCAGCTGCTGAGAAGCAGAGGTGAGAACCCTGCTGGAAGAGCTGTGGGACAGATGTCCCCACACATCAGGTCCCATCACAGCCTGCACCTGGCAGGGCTGCAAAGGGGAGGTTCATTTCCTAAACTGTCTCTATTGCTTTTGCTGGGAGATTCTGGATAACTGTAGTTACATACATGAGAGCCCAGAAAAGTCAGAAAAAACAGCATCAGGATGATTTAAGAGATCTGTACTGTCAGCCAGCTGGAGTGCTTGGAAGTCCCACCTCTACCAGCAAGATCCTGGGGCTGTTCTGGATTCCTGGGAGGGATTTCAGCATCACCAATTCCTGTTTGTGTGCTGTGATTCACCCCCAAGCTGCACTGTGAGCTGTGGCCCAGGAACAGCAGGGTCTGTTCCATTCCACCCAGGCAAAGGGTCTGTAGTGATCCTGATCAGCAAGGACCAGTGATGCTGATGGGGGAAAATGTGAGAAACTGTGTTCTTCTGTGCAGGGGGTACCTGGAGAGGGACAAACCAGCCTGGGAAAGTAATGGTGAAAGAAAGTGTGGATCTTGTGCCTGGCTCAGCCAGTCACCTTGGGGAAGTGACCTTGGCCTTATCTACACAGAGACAACCAGGAAAATGAATCTGAATTAACCTTTGCAAATTGGATTAGCTAAACTTCATTAAACTGTCTATGTGGACATTCCTGTTCAGAATTCAAGTAGCCTCCACTCATCCTGGCTTACCTCATGTCCACAATAAGTGAGAAGAAAAGGAACTCAGCTTTTTTTTCCATTGTGAGTAGGAGTGTCCACACAACTGTCCTAAGTGCAGTTTAACTAAACCACCGTAACATCCAACGTCAGACTAACAATCCCTGGTGGTCTCACGTGTCTTTGTCTTCCTACCACGCTGTCTATTTGGACAAGGAGCCCTAGAGTCTCTGGATGAAGGAGCAGCTCTGATTGTATGCACAGACCATGCCTACTGCAGAATCAACACAACCTGTAGAGGAAATGTAGCCTCAAGCTGTGCCAGGGAGGTTAAGTTGGACATCAGGAGGAATTTCTTCAGAGAAAGGCTTGTCAAGCATTGGGCTGTCACCATCCCTGGGAGTGCCCAAGAAAGGATTGCACACTGGTCTAGCTGACAAAGCCACAGGTTGGAGTCAGTAATCTCAGAGGTCTTTTCCAACCTGAAGGATGTTGTAATTCTGTGATTCTTTCACAGAAGTAGCACTGGTGCAATTGTAAAGCTGTTTATCTGGGTAGGAGAATGTCTATCAGGGGTGGGTTGGTTTGAACCCAGCTAAACAAAGGTCACATCACACCTGATGGACCTGACTACCTAGAAAGGCAAGAAAACTGGCTGTGAGGATACAGGGTGAATGGTCAATAAGCAAATATTGAGTGGTTTCCCTTGCCTGTAGTAAAGCTTTCAATGCTCACTCTCCCTAGAGCCAGGCTGGGGAGATGTGGGCCCAATAATTAGGAAAGAAGGAAGCTGGAGGATAGGTTGGGCTGCTGCACTCACAGGCGATGATCAGAAGTACAGAGCCCACTTGGCAACTCGGTGCTGTTGAGATCCTGGAGGGACTGGTACTGATGGCCTGGATAATTGGGCACACTCTCAGGAAGTTTTCAGATGCCACCAAAGGAAGCAGCAGCAAGGGGAAGCACTTGACACCCAAGAGGCAGCAGCTGCTGCTCAGAGGGAGTGGAGAAATGGGCAGACAAGTGCACAGTCCTAATGGAATAACCTCAGAAGGGAACAGGACAGGCCAGGGGACAGCTGGGCTGGGAAGCAGCTTTGTGGAAAGGGAGGTGGGTTTGTGGGTGACTGGGGAATTGAACAGGGGTCATTGCTGTGCTACAGCAGAGGTGAGCTACACCCTCAGCTGTGTGAGCAAGGAGGCAGGCAGCACAGAAGGGGAGTGAGAATCCCCTTGGTTTGGCCCTTCTGAGATTGTTTTGGAAATACTGGGTCCAGTTTGGGGCTTCCTAGGACAAAACCAGCATTGGCAGATTGAAGCAGGTCCAGCAGAGGCCACCAGTGGACGGCTGAGGTACATGGAGAGGCAAAACCAGCTGGGTTTGTTCACCCTGGAGAAGAGTAGGAGGAAGATCACACTGTTTTCTGCTGCTCCCTGAAGGAAGGGATAGAAAAGACAGAACTCTTGGAGGTGCAGAGCCAGCCTGGGTTGTTCTATGGCCCAAGTCTGGGCTTTGCGTGCCAGGCTCACCTGCAGCTCCTCAGAGGAAAGGGGTGCTCACACCATGATGCCAATCTACTCAAGGGTTTGAGGATGCTCTCTGTCATCATGTTTGGGCATTGCTGGTGAGGGTTAGAGAAGTGGGTCCTCCATATTCCTATAAACTGGATTAGTGGAGTAGTAAATATATTATAAAGTAATAATAAACATTTCTAGAGTGATTAATCTAACTGCTAATTGAGGAATCAGTCTGATCTCACTTCTTATGCAAAGGTGTGTTTGCCAAAGCTGCTCCTTTGAACTTGCTCATACCTTTCCATCTGTGGTTCCACATTTTCCTTTAGAACACCAGTGAAACCTGTGAGATGAATTTACCCTTGCTCACCAAGCAGGAGACAGAGGTTCAGAGAAGCCAAGCAACTTGTTTGGAGTCGTGGTGAGCACTGTGTTATGTAGATCATCAAAACATTGAATGCACCTGCCTGGTGCTCCTGCCTCAGGTGTTTTTCCCCCTGCTTTTTAAACCTGGACACGGTCCACTCTCACAGCTCAGCTGATGGATGGCAACTCATTAAGCAGGAGTAATGCAAGTGGGTCTCAGCCCGGCAAACAATTCCCTAAGAACACACAGCCTCTCCTCTGGTCACACAGAGAAACTGCTTTTTATTTCCCTGACTGTCCCTGAACCTCTTATTACTCCCAATTTGAAGTCCTTTCCTGGGGCACTTTCAGGATGGCTGGAAAAATCGGGCTTTTCTAATCTCTTTTTTTTTTTTTTTCAATTTAAGGAGATAATAATGATGGAGATCATTGTGTTGATGCTCCAGTAGACAATCAGAGAGGCTCAGCACTGAACTGCTGGCAGCAGGTGGACTGTGAATCACTATCTGCTCCAGTCACCTGCCAGGAGTCCCCCACCCCTCCTCAAGCAGATCCACTGATGGGTTGTTGTGTGTTTTTTGTTGTTGTTGTTGATTGCCGACATAAAAGAAGCTGAAGCGACACCGTTTTAAGCTGAGTATCCAAGGCGACCTCATTAACATCTCTGCAGAGGAGCCCTTTAAAAAACATCAGTCACGGTGGTCCTGAGTGGAACAGAAACTGTTCTGTGTTTTCTTGATCAATTGCTTAAAATTCAAGGTCGGGGTGCAGAGCAGGGAGGGCTCCCCGCCAGTCACTGCGGGGTTGGGCTTAGGGTTTTTTTGGAAAATAGTGATGCTGTCGTACTGGAGAAAATCCATGTGCTCCCTCAGAGGAGCACTATTGGGAATAAATGCTGGAAGCTGTTCCACTTGAGCAGATGGCTGAAAAACTTTGGCTGAGAAATAAATTGAGTATGACGGTCTGAGGGCCAATCACAGATGGATGAAATTCTAGTGATGTCCCAAATGTCCTGAACATAGAAGGTTCTCTTCTTTCCCCTTTTGTGCTAAAAAACCATAGTAGGATTTTTAATACAGACTGAAAAAATGTTGATGGAGTGAGACACAGAGATAACGGTTTAATGTCCTCTGGATCAGCAGCACGTTTAGGGCAGCCCCGAGCTTGTGCCACCTCCAGGTCAGTAGTGGAGGAAAGTGCTGATCATGCAGGGACCATGATGGAAGGGCTGGGGAATGCCCCTGTGCTCCTTCAGACACAGCCTGGTGTCCATGTGCAACACCAGACATTCAAATATTCCTGCTGAATTCAAGTTGTGCAGAACCCAAAAGCAGGTTTTTTTTTCTTCAGGATCTTTCAACCCAGCTTCAGGGTAGACTGGAAAACTGTGCTTTAACTGGTGTTAAATGGAGAAGTCACTAGAAACTCCTTGCCTTGGTTTGAGGCCATCTCCATAAACCCAGGGGTGACCCTCAAGGTGTGTAACTTTCCACTCTCCCTCCACTGCAGCACATTAAAGGAGCCCTGAGCCCTGGGATTGGAATCACGGGCTCTGGGATCCAACCCAGTGCAGATCCCAGACTTCAACTCATCTCTGCTGAGGCTCAGAAGGGAGATGAGCCACATTTCAAGTGGCACATGTCTTGCATGTCCTGAAAACACCCTGAGCCCAGATCCTCCCTTCCCAATTCCTCAATTGACAGGATGCCATGAGAGCTGGTGAGACATCAGCTGTGAGCTGGGTTAGTGCAGCCTGGCAGCCAGCAGCACCCGAGCCCAGTGGGATTCCACAGGAACCCAGTCCTCTCTAGTGTGAGGACCAGGGGACAGAGCAATCCTGTGCCTTTTCTAGCAGGCAGATGAGGCCACATGTACACACACAGTCTGTGGTGATTGGGAGTGGGGCTGGCCCAGCCTCACCCCCAATGGGCACAGCTGTGAGCAGCAGGTGAGCAGCACTGACAGCAATGAGCCATGGAGTGCCCAGGGGCACTGACCAACCACCAGAGGGAGCAGAGGGCACACAGGGGCAGTGCATCAACGTGAGGGGATAAAAGGTTGGGCTGAAGAACAAGAAGGGCAGATACTCAAAGCCTTCTGAGGTACTGTGGTGTCACTCTGTATGGGTTGAAGCTTTCTGAAATTGTATGGGGATACTCTGTGTATTGTGGCCATCTCAGCTGTGACATGTGCTGTGACAGCCACATGCACACCCTGTTTCCCTCTCCTTGAACAGTTCCTTCCCATCCATTATTTCTCATGATGGGACAAGCTCATGCAGGTGAAGGCTGTTATAACCCAGCCTCAACATCAGATCTCATGGGGCAACGTCAGCAGCTTCCAACAGAAAAGATCTTCTGTGGTGGTCAAGTGACCAGCTGGAGTGATTATGTGGGATTTAATCATTGCTTCAGCCACACAGGACACCATAACCCCACGGAGCTGCAGAAAGGGTCTGTGCTGCCTGTGAAACCTTGGTGCCAACTTGCATTTGCTTGGGTATCAGCTGGTGATCTCTGGCCAGGTCAGTGACAGCTGTGACATGTGAGACCACACGGTGGGGACTTGTCAGGACTCACTGAAAGCTGCATGAGAGGTGGACAGGGTCACCAACATTTCCTGGCAGCCCTGTCTGAGAGTGCTGCCTGTGGGACTGGGACAGATATTAAAGGCTGGACTTAGCCTGCATCTGCAGTGCCCAGCAAAGGCTTTATCAAATGAGCTTATCAGCAATGCTGCTTATTCCTCTCAGCCAGTGGCTGTATTAACCACCCTCAGCCCTTTGTGGCAGATGCCCCTTTAAAACCCATGATTTGAAAATAGTCTTTGCATCTCAGGGATGTATTTGGGGTTTTTAACAAACACACATTCACATTCATATCCTCTATGTGGATTCAGTAACACAGACAAAAAAAAAGGAATGTGAAAAATTCCAGAGGGAAGAGGATGTGAAACCTGCACTGTCAGTGCAGAGAGCAGGACCCCTCCCACCCTTGGGACTTTAGGCCAACCTCACTCCACTTTATGTTTACAGGTTGAGTCTGGCACGCAGGGTGTCCTGCTTGGTCCCCCACCAAGCTGGCAGAGGAATTTTAAACACTGGATAAGACTCTCCACAGAAGACAGAGGAGTTTGGGCTGGTGTGGAAGAGGTTTCACAGCGACTTCTGTGAGCCAGAGAGAAGTCTGATAAGAGGATCCATGTTTACCTCTGAAAGAATTTTCTACCAAGGCCGTTGACATAGAAACCAAGAAAGAAAGAAGGATAAATAAGAGAAACTTGCAACTGCCTGTTCCAATGAGCACTTTGTCTCTCGTGACCAATGAGTAAAGTGTAAACTTATGAGTTTTGTAAGAATGTATAAAAATGATGCATGCTAGAATAAAAACAGGTCTGAAGCCTTCTGAAAATGGAGTGTTGCTCTGTATGGTCTCTGTCTCAACTACGATAGGCTGGGCCCTGCTTTTTTACTGTGGTTGAGCAGGAAGGGGAAATCCAGGTTTGGGAACGTTTTTGTTTTCTTCTCCAGGTGCACAGGTGTAGCTCCTACAGGACATGGCCAGTGCAAGCAGAGAGGGGGGGTGGGTGACACACACACCAAGCCTGGTGTTCCACTCCCCATCTCGTGGTACATGGCAAGGGCCACTCTCTGTCTCCACCATCAAAATCTGGTAAATGATGTCATGGCTGTGGTGTGACATGGGGTCCAAATGCTCAGCACCTGTCCCCAGCACTGACCATACATAGGACAGTGTGATCATGGTCAAACATTCCCCAGGATCTCCTGCCAGTCTTATCCTTCCAGCCTGCAATAATTTGTGCTTTAGAGACTTCCTGACCCAGAGTTAAAGTCCTTGTATTTAGTCATCCTCAATTCCTCAAGGGTTTTCTTTTCCATGACCTTGTTTGTGAGTTTGCACCCCCCAGTAAAGTCAGAAATTCAAGTGCTTCATTATAAGCACTTTCTTTACCATTTCCTGATTAATCATCCCCGCCACCACGGTCATTACAGCAGTTCCCAGAGACCCAGCAATGGTAGGGCTCATTGCTCAGGCACCAGCAGCCCTCACTTCAGAGACTTCCACGGGGTAACTGAGCAGAACCAGCTCTGGGATGGGGCAAAGTCACAGCCCCGGGAGGAGGCATGGGAGGGATCCAGCCATGAGGCCACAGAGCAGCAAGGGACTGGAGGGGTGGGGGAGGACGTCAGGGGAAAGCAAGACAATGGGAATAGAGAATTGAAGCTGGAGAAACAGATGGATTAAATAGTTAATCTGCATTACAAACAGCACAGGTGAGAGTCTGCTACTGAATCTCTTAATCCAGTTATTACCATTCAACGTGGTCATTTCCTCCCGTTCTGATGCACCACTCGTCCTTCAGGTTTGGAAAAACAACAGTAGCATCAACAACAAATAAAAAGACACACAAAAGAACTTTTTGTGTGTTTATGCAGTTTGGGATTTCCTTCCTGTAAAAATGTACCAGCTCTTGTAGGGGAGAACATCTTTGGGAAGAACAGGGCTGCATCGCCCATGTGTTGATGACAGTGAATGTTCCTGAGTAACGCAGAAGTGACAAGGTTGATACTTAGAGGCAAATCTGGGCTCCTGTCAACCCAGCAGGCCAAGACAGAGCAGATGTGACCTCATGAGAATTTATCAGATGCACATACAGGTGTTTGAGTGGTAGTGCTTTACCCTACCCTACAGGGGCCAGAAAACAGGGGACACAGAACATGAGGAAATACAAAAGGATGGTAGGAAGGATGGAGGAAAAACTTGGAAAGGATGGGGGCAAAAAGGCCTGGACCTGCTCACAAGCAATTTGTGACTCAAAAAGAGGAGGCAAAACTCCTGGACTGTATATCCCCAGCTGCTGATGCCTCTACCCATCCCTAGGCAGACAGGAGTCCTTCCCAGCGTGGGAAGTGGCAGCAGTGCCATGCAGGTGGTGTCCCCACGTCCGTGTCACAGTGAGATAGCGGCGTTACAGTGACGGTGCCGTGGCTGTGGGAGAACTGACCCAAGTGTGACCTAGCACATCTGAAAGGCAGCACTGGGAGAGCGCAGTGCCTTCCCCAGGGCCGTGTGAAAATCAAATGAAGGCTCTCAGTGTAGGAGAGGGGCTGTTGGCTCGGGAATGTGAATCTATCTGACACAAAGAGCCCCGAATCCCTGTTCTGTCTGAAGCTCACGCAGCCATAGGTACCTGTGTGGAAAGTGCTGCCCTTGATTTCCCATCCAAGCGCTTTCTGGCTCAGTTACATGCCACTGAATATGCTAAGACCCTCATTTCAGAAGAGAGCAAAGCAAGGATGTGCTGATCCTGGAGTTTCAGCCAGTTCTGGAGGTGTGTTGGAAGGCAGCACAGATTGTCTTCTAGCCCAACACACAGACAGGGACTTGAGGTCCAAGATGGAGCAGAGCAGATCCATCCAATAAGATGAATTCAGACATCATGTTTCAGGAATAAGGACTGGATTCAGCTGCTTTTTCAGGATCCACCAGGGATTTCAGCAGGCAGGTTGATTAAATGAGCTGGAACTTTCTCCAGCTGCATAGAATCATTTGACAAGCTGCCCCAAGAGTGCACAGGACAAAGAGGTGCAGGTAGCAGGGGCAGTGAGCCCTCTGATCCTCAGAGCACTGGAAGGGGCTCTCAGGTCTCCTTGGATCCTTCTCTTGTCCAGGTGAGCACCCCCAGCTCTCCCAGCCTGAAAGCAGAGGGGCTCCAGCCCTGGGAGCATCTCCATGGCCTCTTCTGCCCCTACTCCTGCTGGTCCACATCCTTCTTGTGCTATGGCCTGAATCCAGTCTGAAGATTTCCCTTAGTGCTTCCTCTGGAGGAAAAATGATGCAGAGGAGAATATTGTGCTAGAGCAGTGTTGTTCTTTAAAAAACAAAAAAAAAGAAACAACAAAAAAACCCTGACAAAATCAACAACAAACCATAGTTATTTGGAGGCATTTCCTCAGTACTGCATGGAATATTTGTGACTTAGCAGCAGCCACAGCTTCTTGTTTTACCTCCACGTAGCAGCTGATGTGGCTTTGTGAGCCCTGCAGAGATTGCACAGTCCTCCTGAAGGGGCTAGGACCTTCTGCCTCCAGGATGAGTGTTGAAAGCCCTGGCTCCAGGAGAGATCTGTGGCTTGTCTCTGTCGGATTTTGCCTTTGTGTGTAGGATTGGGAAGGGTGTTTTCCTCCTGAATACCAAGGGATGCTGTCTGGGTGTGACTTTTTGAGTGACTCTCTGAAACAGAAGCTACCAGAGGTGCAGAACAGAGAGAAGAGAAAGTCTATCCCAAAAAAGGAGCCCAACCCAGCCTGATTCCTTCAGAGAAAAGCACCTGCACCATCAGCCAAGCACTTGATGTTGGCATTGCTGCCTGGAGCTCGCAGGCTGCGTCACTGCAGCAGAGCTCCAGCAGCAGAGCAATCCATCTCCTCCCTTTGCTGGCCTCGGCACAGCCAGGCATCCCCAGCCATTTGTGCAGCACCTGCAGGCTCAGGAAGCACTGCTCTGGGTGGTGGTTCTGTGGCTGATGCTGCAGGAAGGGATGCTCACCCTGTGCAGCACTCACCTCTCCCCTCCTGCTGCTGTGCAGGGTAAAGGAACCACTCAAACCATGAGAATCAAGCCTAGCACTCATCAGGCTTTTGCTGATCAGCTCAACCTGTGCAAATGGTGTAAAAAGTGGGATTGAAGAGACCCTTCCAGCACAGGAGGTGAGTGAAGGGACAACACTGCCCCAGGCTCCTTTCAAGCCCCAGAGAAGCCAATGACTCCAGTTTAGGCTGAAGATGCTAAAACATCCCAAGCCTCTGGAGAGGGTAGGATCAGACACAGCTTCTGGGACTGAATGGATGGTGCCCAGAGACCAGCAAGGGGCAATATGGGACTGCACCAATTCTTGCCTCACCAATGTCATTAGGAAGAAATTCTTCCCTGTGAGGTTGGTGAGGCCCTGGCACAGGGTGCCCAGAGAAGCTGTGGCTGCCCCTGGATCCCTGGAAGTGTCCAAGGCCAGGTTGGATGGGGCTTGGAGCAACCTGGGACAGTGGAAAGTGTCCCTGCCCGTGGCAGCGGATGGAATTGAGGAGCTTTAAGATCCTTCCAACCCATTCTGGGATTCCTTGCTCCTGAAATGGAAGCAAACGTGGACAGCCCATGGCAAACATCACTAAAGCCCCCAGTTAACGTCCCCAATGAGCTTCATCACAACAACATTCCTCCAACCAGGGCTGGATTAGCATGTTTAAACTCTCCTTGCAAATCACTTCTAATCAGCAGCGTTTTTTTTTTCTTTTGCAGAGCCTAGGCATGCAGGTTGCTCTGGAGGGCTGGATCTGCCTGTGGAAATATGCAGTCACCTGACTGGAGCCTCGTCATCTTTGCAGGCTGTTTTGTAAACAGTCATTATAAATAATAAATCAACAGCATGCTAATGAAATGAGCTCTTTTCAGGATGCTTTAGAGAAGCCTCTAATTTAATATAGAAGAAACTCTAATCTGCTCTGCCAAGTTACAAAGAGGATTAAACTATCTTCCAATAATGGTGAAATATTCAGGCTCTGTATTACCAGCACAGGAACTGAGGGAAGCATTCAGAGGCACAGAGGAGAGGGCAGTTCCCCAATCCTGTTGCATTTGAAGGAGAACTGTTGCACCACAGTGCCTGGAAAACCTATTAAATCTCAGATCCCACATCCATGAAAATCAAACTCTGCTATCAGATTGGTGGGCACTGCCTTCACCCTTCAGTGAATTTAAATAAATCTTTCTAAGTCAATGCTGCCATGAGTTGGTCATGGCCAAGTGGTGTTTAAATATGTGGGAAGGAATTTGTTGCTCCAGTGTGTTTTCTTGTGAAGGAAGGACCTGAGGATAGCAGGGACCCAAGAGACACTGAGGTCAGGATGGGAGGGACTGGGGACAAGCAAAATGAGTTGAATGAGTTTGCAACAGAATTTTGGACCTATTTAAGTGTGTACAGAGCAGAGTACAGGTCTGAAAGCCTCATCTTGCCTTTATTTTAGAGTCTGTCCTGAGAACCAGAAGCTGGTTGAAATTACAACAAAGACCCAGCACACAAACACAACCCTAAAGCAAGTCCTCAGAAGAAGGGGAAATGGAAGAAATGAGTGAACATGGAAAGCTGGCTGGGAGAAGGTTGCATGGGAGGCTCTGGGGTTTTTCTCAGTGGGGCTCAGTGGCACGTGGAATTGAGAGGATTGAGATGTTCTGTACGATTCCACTGATTCTTGTGTGGGGAACCACATGAAATAGCCTTTCTTTAAAAGCCATTCATGGATTGATGAAAATTCCTGCCAGCCAAGCACCCTCAGCACTTCCCTACAATACTCCAGCCCATCCTGGAGCTGTGATCCTGAGTGCCTGAGCTGAGAACTGCAACAAGGGAAAGCCTGAGACGTGCAGGAGGATTGGGGAGTGAGAAGTAGGCTGTTTCTGGCCTAAGAGGGCACAGGAAGATCTGCACAGCTGCCTCTGGGCATGAAGAACAAGAAATGTCCAGCTGTAGCACAGAGTCATCAATCCTTCACCAGATCCACTGCCTTTCTCTGGACTCACTCCAGCACCTCAGTGTCTTTCTTGGGGCCAGACCAGCTGGATGCAGAGCATCTGCCAGCACCCAACCAAAAATGGGAGTTTTAGTCAGTGATCAACTCAAAAGACACATCAGAGATGATGACATTCCACAGGAGAGGACAGGATGCAGTGCTGGAGACCTGACCCCACGCACAGAAAAGGGAAGGGCTGCTCAGCCCTGAGCATCCTGTGGCTCCTGGGTGTCCTTGGTACCCATCACACCACCTGAATAAAGCAAAGAGAAACCAGCCCAGAGCATCCTGTGGCTCCTGGGTGTCCTTGGTACCCATCACACCACCTGAATAAAGCAAACAGAAACCAGCCAGAATGCCTGGACAGCAGAGCTGGTGCTGGATCAGAGCTCCCAAAGAGCCATCAGAGCTTCAGCTGCCAACACTGACCTGGGGTCAGAGCAGGGCTGGAAGGAGCAGCCAGCACTCAATGCCTGATTATTTTCTCTCATTTCCTATGCAAGTCTCTCATCATCAAGTCATCCCCCAGTGACCCACAGCTGCACTGCTACACGATGCTGTGCGTGCACTGGCATCTACACCAGGGAGTGCAG
Source organism: Hypocryptadius cinnamomeus (assembly GCA_013400635.1). Classification (NCBI taxonomy): domain Eukaryota; kingdom Metazoa; phylum Chordata; class Aves; order Passeriformes; family Zosteropidae; genus Hypocryptadius; species Hypocryptadius cinnamomeus. Next base: position 4,005 of record VYZP01007669.1, on the reverse strand, counting down.
CTGTTGGATTTTCTACTCCAGCCTTCCTAGGTGCTGCATAAAACACAAAATACAGCCAGCCCCTGTCTCAACAGAGCATGCAGCCTTCTGCAGAGACACCAAAACATGCTTCACCTTCATGCAAGGTTTTAATAGATAGAGTACCTCTTGTCTATTCAATAAGGAACTGTCTCTGCATGGATTCAATCAAGTAAAACAGCTATCTGCATGCCTGGGAGTTTAAAATGGCTCCAGGTTACACTTTATTCCCTTATTTAAAGTATTAAAAAGCAGGTTACTCCAGTGTAACAAAGACTTGCTGTGTCATATTTACACAAAGGCCATATTCATACAACCATAGAATGGTTTGAGTGGGAAGGAACCTTAAAGATCATCTTGTTCCATCCCCTGCCATGGGCAGGGACACCTTCCACTGTCCCAGGTTTCTCCAAGCCCTGTCCAACCTGGCCTTGGACACTTCCAGGGATGGGGCATCCACAATTTCCTGGGCAACCTGTGCCAGGGCCTCACCACCCTCACAGGAAAGAATTTCTTCCTAATATTTATTCTAAACCCACTCTCTCTCAGTGGGAAGCTGTTTCTCCCTGTCCAGTCACTCCAGGCCCTTGTAAATGATCTTTCCATCTTCCTTGCAGGCTCCTTTTGGGTACTAGAAGCCACACTGAGCTCACCCCAAAGCTTCTCTTCTCCAGGATGAGCATTCCCAGCTCTCCCAGCCTTTCCTCCCAGCAGAGCTGCTCCATCCCTCTGATCCCCCTGGTGCCTCCTCTGGACTCTCTCCAGCAGCTCCAGGTCCCTCCTGTGCTGGGCCCCACAGCTGGATACTGGCTTTTGTCTGTGCTGGGAATTCTTGATAAAATCGGGCTGGGTTTGGCCATGGAAGCAGCACCCTGGCCTGAAGGAGGACTAAGGCACCTTGTACCACGTCCTGAAGATAATTTGTTTGAAATTCATGGAGAACAGAGCAGAGTGCCCTGATGAATTCAGAGATCTGCCCAAGGTCACATTGCTTCAGCCCTTGCCAGCCAGAATCTCTCCTCCCGCACTGCACACCTGGTGCCCTCTGGGAGACGGAATAACCTCAGCAGGCAGGGCAGGAGGAGCCAGGAGGGATGGCCACAAGTCAGTGAGGAGACATTGCAGCACAGGAACTCTCAAGGGCAGCCAGAGCCACCTGGCAGAGGTGGCAAAGCTCATGTCCTACAGAGGTGTCTGCTGTGGCTTGGGACCAGAGGCTCCTCAGGCACGTCAGGTGGAAGCTGTCCTGAGCTGGGCAGTGTGGCCAGGCCTCAAAGGAGCTGCCACACACCCTGCCAGCTCCTCTGTGCCTCCTGACCACAGGCACAGCCACCAGGCAGCTCAGAGCAGTCCTGGGAGCAGCTGCAGCTCTGGAGTTCTGTGCCCACGGGTGGAAGTGGTGGATCCACAGCTGGAAGTGGAGCATTCCTGCCCCATGGGAGGCTGAGCTGCAGCCTCCCAAGCTGGCCACAAGCCCCAGCAGGAGGCCACTCTGCTGTGAGGCAGCAGCTCCCGTGGCCATTTGCACAGGCTGTTCTCTGAAGAGTCTCTCCAAAGCTGACACAGCCCCTGGGGCTCCCTTGGCTGGCTAACACTGACGCATGAGTCACTGAAAATTACTTTTCAGTGCTGAAGCCCATGGGCTCGAGGGCAGGGAAGAGTTATGGTGACCCAGGCACCTAAAACCCAGTCCTGGAGCCACTGTTCTGTCTGTGAATGACTGAATGAAGAGCCCTGAGCTTACAATAGGAGCAAAATCTCAAACAGAACACTGCCTCTCAGGTTTATCCCATTCTTCCCCCTCTGTTCCAGACCTTTGCTGTCTCCAGCTCAAGCAGCAAAGTTGTCGTGCAACTTTGATATTTGCTGTAAAAATAAAGCCCAGCAGCAGCAAGCTGGCTGTCTGTGCTGCCCCACTGCCTGTGTGTTCTGGGTACCTCTCCCAGGAGCACTTTAAAGGATGCTCACAGCATCCAACTGTCTGCATGTTCAAAGAAAGGCAAGTTATGATGCTAGCACTGCCATGACCTTCAGAGAAAGGGACTAATTATTCCCAAGCAGGCAGCTTAGTGCTGGGCAGCTGCTAATGAACATTGATAGGGAATGAAACGCATCCAGATGAAAATTGCAGCACTGCCTTAGGAGGTTTATCAAGGAGATGATCCGGTGCTGGCTGCAGCTCCATGGTTTCACTGTGGATGAACCTTTCAAGATTTCTGTCCACCTCAATGTCCCTTTGTTCCCCTCTTCCCCACCTCCTCCCAAGCTGATTACAAACCAGTGACCATGGCCATTACTGGGAGCAGAGCTGTGTGCTGCAGGCTGAGTTTCACTTGCAGGATCCAGCTGTTGGTCTGCAGGGAGGCCTTGGCAGGGCAGGGGCTGAAGCACCACCTGCAGCATCGGCAGTAGCAGTTCCCTTTTGTCTTAGGATGTGAGGGGAGGGAGCTGCAGAGCAGAGCCAGGCAAACTGGCACACTGCTCCCAAGGAGGACACTCCTGTCCAGAGTGCCAGGCTGTCCTGGCTGGGTCACCTGGAGCCCTTGGCAACAGTGGCAGAAGTGCAGCAAAGTAAGGAAGGGCATAATCCTGGGGACAGGGAGCAGAAAGGTGGGACAGAGCAGCTGGAAGCACCTCTGAGCAGGTCAGGTGGCAAAAGGAGCAGCTGCTGGTTCCCACACAGTCAAACTGCATCCCTAAAAGCCGTGTGTGCTTCGCAGGGAAAGCTGTGCTGAGGGCTGTGCTTGCAATCACCCCTGGCAAGGCCCTTCCTAGGCATGGGAGGGGTGATAATGGCTTGTCTGTTGTCAGCATCCTGGAGGAGCCCGGGACACCCTGGCAGGCTGTCATCAGCACCAGCTCGGTGCCTGCTGCTTGGCTGCCTGGCCAATTCCACCTTGCACAAGAAAAAGCAAACACAAAGAGGAGGTTGCAAAAAATTCAAGCGCCCTGAAGACAGGAAGTGTCAAAATCCAGGCTGCCCGCTCAGCCTGGCTTTGGCAGAGCTCAGGATGCCAGCAGGAAAGGAACACATCTTACATTTTATGAGGGGAAACATGCTTTGCTCTGTGTTGGAGAAGTTCAGGCTGTGGAAGGCTGTTTGATGTTTTGCTTCCCCAGCATCTCCAGTGGGTGTCCTGGCCCTGCTCAGGGCAAGCTCCTAATGCTGTCGTGGTGATTGAAGTGTTTGTCCTCTCTGGGCTGGGCTCTGGGATGTATAATTCTGATTTCTGGGATGTATCATTCTGATTTCTGGGCTCCTTGAGATAAAAATACCGGTGTCAGTAGGTGTCCAGTGAAGATGTCAGCCTGCACTGCCCCTGCCTGGCAGCGTGGGCTGGTCCCTGCTGCACTGAAGCTCGTTCTCAGCACGAGCACTGACGGCTCTGCTTGGACCCCACCTTTGCCTCTGCTCTGCCAGTGCCTTTCCCAGAGGGGAGGGGTGCAGGGCACTGCAGACAGCCCTGCTTCAAGCAGCCAATCCTGCAGAACTCCCCAGCCTGTCAGGAGTGTGCAACTCCAGCAAGGGCCAAGCTCCTACCTGCCTCATTCTCTCTCATCTTGGATGGACACAGCTGAGTGCAGAGGGCAGCAGGATTTTGTCAGAGCTCATTTCAGGGGTCACTTACCTTTCCCAAAGCATCCTGCTTTCACCTCACATCATCCATGATCTCACAGCTTGCTGCTCAGGATTGTCCTGTGGGCAGTGGTGTGATGGGTGGCAGAGGGGCTCCCTCACACCTCGTTCCATCACTGCTCTGGGATCTGAGCCCCCCAGCTTCCTCAGCCACCCCTCATCACAACTGTGCTCCAGAGCCTTTCCCATCTCCATTCCCTTCCCTGGACACAATCCAGCACCTCCAAGTGTATCTTGTAGTGAGGGGCCCAGCATTGAACCCAGTACATGATTCCAGTGCATCCTGGAAAAAACTTGATATTTTTAGGCATAAGTAAGATTACTATGAATACTTCTGATCAAATATCCAC